>OX465256.1:20076356-20135356 GCA_949987775.1 Aproaerema taeniolella
AAAGCACAATCTTGTGTTCGATTTTACGAAACCGGTTGCATTCGTGTTTATTACTTTAAAGCTACAATTCATTGTTCCTGTATTATTTTGTTATAATTCCTGTAATGAAAATAGTAGACGATTCCAGCAATGAAACTATAAATCCTGTATAGAATTATTATGGTTCCTGTAATGAAAATAACTTATGACAAGTACCAACTTCCAATAAGTATGTTGTTTGTTAATATGTTATCTTTGCGAAAAATCTTCGGAACACAAGCTCTCGTGTGTTTTTTTATATGAGATGGGTTAATTCTTGACCCCAATCTTGGGCAAGGTCATAGATGAGGTCGACGACGGAGCGAGTTAACCCAGAAAATTCCAATTAAGGCACTGGTACTCCCACGCATCGCCGGAACTCAGCAAGCTGTTTGGCGTCGGACTTCGGTAGAAGGGTTACAGAGCCTACCACACCGCACGAGAAAATAGGACGCCACCTCTGATTCAAAACAAACTGAGGTGTCGTTGCCTAAGATGGATTACTAGGAGGCAGGTCGCATTTGTGTTTCCTTAATCGGATCCTACGACACCTACGGAAAGAGATGGGGTGGTGTTATTCTCACCCGATCACCACACGGTCAAAAGTTATTGGATACCCAGGTATGACGTTTTCTATCTCTGTACTAAATTTAATCAAAATCGGTTCGGAAGTTTAGGCGTGAAAGACGGACAGACAGACAGACAGAGTTACTTTCGCATTTATAATATCATACTTATACAGGTTGAAAAAGAACCTCCTAGCTTTATTGAAAATCCTGATCCAGTATCACTTACTGAACACTTTTTATTTATTTATTTTTTATTTTTAGGGGGGGGTGGGTTTTTTTTTCCTAAACGTAGACACTACTCGGGTGCACCTCCCGAGCGCTACCCGCACCCCTCGCGTGCCTGGTGTATGAGTAATGTCTACGTTTAGGCAAAAAATGAACTATTCCCATTGAAAAAATATCTTTAAAAAAATTTTTTTTTTCATAAATGTGTTCTTTGAGTGATACTGGTTCAGGATTTTGAATATAGCTAGGAGGTTGTTTTTCACCCAGTATAGTATACAGGGTTACTTTTTAATCAGTATACAAATTTTTCTTACGGTGTCAGTAACGTTGATAGAACGTAAACAAGAAGGAAAATTTTTTTTTTCCAAAAATATTTTCCAAAAAATTTCCAGATTTTGATACCCCTTTTTAACGTGAATTTTGTAAAACGCAGAAACACGGGTATCACAAATCAATTGGACGAAGTTATTATTTGTTTTTTTAATACAATTTTTTTTATTTATTTTCATTCTTCAGACGATCTAGCTTGAAATGTTTATATGAAACGATATAAAAAAAAAATACGGGTCTGTTAAATTTTCATAAAGTTTCCGTACAAAAAATTTGTGTACTGATCAAAAATAACCCTGTATATAGTATGGACATAGGTCTTACATAAACATGTGTTGGGTATCAAATTAATTATAGCGTAACAAACATACAAAAACGGGTTGCACTCTGGGAGTGCCGGCGGAAGTGGAAACTTGAACACTGTTATATTACTTCCTTGCGGTCTACTCTCCCTCCGTCTTACGAATTTTCGATCAGGTCATGTGTCCTGACGCGAGTGTAACATTTTTACCCATCCAAATAAGAATACCACTATAGTACATTATGATACAAGTGTGCTAAATTGGATATTACATTAGAGGCGAGTTTAGAGCCCGAGCCGAAGGCGAACCTCCCCTTTTTTGAAGTCGGTTGAAAATAACTCTAAATTAAAAATCGAGTACAATCCCGAATTCCATAGCTTACAACTTTAATAATTTAAAGAATAAAAAACCCGATTGCTTCATAAAAACTGAAAAGAAAAAAAAAGTTACTTCAGTAGTCGAGACTTTTGTTATTGAATATTATTGAATAACAGAACTATTTTAATAAACGGGAACCATCAAAAATCCGAAGTCCTAATAATGGGTCACGACACACGTCAAACTCATAAAATTCGACGGGGATAACTAGTAAAATGATTGTTTTCAGTTATAGTTTTCGCTTTTCTTAGTTAGTAACATAGATAATGTATAGATGGCGCTAATTGACCAAAATTAACCAAAAGTCGATTCTTACAAACCGCTATGTCGAATAACACTTATAAACCGCTGTGTTGAGGGTGAGTAGTAAGACACTCTCAGCGCGCTACTTACATGAAGCGACAAAGAGATCACGCGGTATCGAAGTTTATACGAGCATTATATAGAACTCCCGAAAATCGAATGTTGGACTTCGGTCCCTAGGTTAAGCTGTTACTTGGTCTAGTTAGAATCCTTCCCTTACTGTGTAATATCATATCGCAGAAACCCATTAGCAGTTTGCAACAAATTGCAAACCTGTTTAGTTATCTGCGTAGACCATTGATTCCCAAAGTGGTCCAGGTGGACCCCCACCTGGACCACTCGCGTCACGATTCCCCCAACTAAAATCCAAGATGGCGGATATGAAATTTTCGGATGGCGGTCGGCGGGTAATATGCTTGGTGACGCTTCGGGCTTCGCCCTACGCGGAGCTCGGCCTTCGGCCTCGCCCTATACGCAGCTCGCCTCGGCCTAAGGCCTCGGCTCGCGCGTTCGGCTCGGTCTGTAACCTTGCCGTGAGGTGACTTAAAAATCTAAATTTGTATGGCGGCCATCTTTAATTAGGGGGGGGACGCTCCGGGCTTCGCCCTACGCGGAGTTCGGCCTTCGGCCTCACCCTATACGCGGCTCGACTCGGCCTTCGGCCTCGCCTCGCGCGTTCGGCTCGGTCTTCGACCTCGCCTCACCTTTAGAATCTAAACTTGTATGGCGGCCATCTTGGATTTGGGGGGGGGACGCACAGGGCTACGCCCTACGCGGAGCTCGGCCTTCGGCCTCGCTTTTTACGCGAGTCGAGCCCCGTATAGGGTGAGGCCGAAGGCCGAACTCCGCGTAGGGCGAAGCCCGGAGCGTCCCGCCCCTAATTAAAGATGGCCGCCATACAAATTTAGATTTTTAAGTCACCTCACGGCAAGGTTGCAGACCGAGCCGAACGCGCGAGCCGAGGCCGTAGGCCGAGGCGAGCTGCGTATAGGGCGAGGCCGAAGGCCGAGCTCCGCGTAGGGCGAAGCCCGAAGCGTCACCAAGCATATTACCCGCCGACCGCCATCCAAAAATGTCATATCCGCCATCTTGGATTTTAGTTGGGGGAATCGTGACGCGAAGGGCAAAGCCCGGAGCGTCTCGATTCCCCCCACCAAAAATCCAAGATGGCGGATATGAAATTTTCGGGCATACCGACATGGGTGTCGTTTAATAGGTTTTCGGGGGTTCTGATTCCGAAAATGACATCCATTTTGAAATCCAAGATGGCGGACATGTATTTTTTGTAAAAAACCGTCATGGGTGTCGTTTAATAGGTTTTCGAGGGTGTTGATTGCGAAAATAACATCCATTTTAAAATCCAAGATGGCGGCCGTAAAAAACAAAAAAAAATTTAAACTTTTTTAAAATTTTTTCATAGCATTTTGTATCAACTTATGCAATTATAATTAAAAGTAGAGGGCTACGTCTATTATTATTGTTGCACGCACACAAACACCGTGTCGAAGACTGCCGAACTGAAACGACGTTAGACGATGCACGGCCTTCAAGCCACACCTCCGTGCCCGTCGGAGTGGGGAGCGTTAGGTTTTTTCGTTACGGAATTTCTGGATTCGGTCCCCGCGCTCAAGGCCCACGATAGAATCTATGCAATAGCTTAAAAAAATCACCCCTGCAATTTATCGTTAACTTTTAAAGAAACACACATCCATTCGTCAAACTTATAATACCCTTATTTTGTGTCGAGGGTTAAAAATTTAAAATACACCATCATAAGGCGGTAGTTAGAATGGAATGGAATGAACGTATCCATGGTTACGCATTCAGTCTGAATGTGCAGGTTTCCTCACGATGTTTTCCCTCGCCGTAAGAGCATCGGTTAGTGTGCAACTGATGTACCTAAGTACATAACATAACTCAGAAAATGAGTCATTGGTACACTCAAGAGCACGTCAAGCTTGATACTTTGGACCGGCCCTGCATTGTATATCGCGCAGTATAAATCAGAGCTCAGCTTAAACTGGTAGTGTAAAGCGTGACCTGCTCTTGACTGTACATGGTGGTACTCTGGCTTACGAGTCCGACTCACTCGCCGTTAGACCACCGACGCTCTGTCAAGATCTACATGAATTGGAAACAGTGGGCGCCCTTACTCGTCCCGTCTGGCTCCTTGCACATTATGTCATCATAATAATCTTTAATTTCCTCTACAATGCGTTCTTAAAAACCAGTGGCGGGTGCCACCCACTAAGCCCGTCGCCTGTGCCACTCTTCTTATAATTAAATTAAGGTAAGGTGGGGTAAGACTAACATAGTTTCCTGCCTGACATAAAAAAATTAAAATTTTGACAAAGTTATACGTTCTTCGTTTGTATCGATACACGCACTCGGCTGGCCTGTAAATTATATTTTATAGAATTACGAATAATATCAGACAATCCTAATAAAAACAAGTACAATGAAGACAAATGTAAGACAGTTCAAACAGTTCAACTGACAGCAAGAAAGTCCTGAAACAGAACTAAAAAATATTATAACTGGTAACTTTCTTTCTGTCAGTTATCAATCACGTCAAGTAGGTACGTATTATGTCATTTCTTTTACAAGATAATAGTTAATTGTGTTTTTTTCTATTTTATTGTGTTATTGTGGTGATTTCGGTGACCAATTGTGCTCAAAATGAGCAGGGGTTTAATTCGGAGCTCTGCTAGAGGAATCATCTATAAAGTTTATTTGAAATCTTTAGAAGAATTTGAAGCAGGACAACATTTATCTGAATTCAACGATGTTCATAGAAGAAATGCTGATATGACTGGTAAAATGTGGTTTTATTTATGTAATCATATATAATTTGTGGGATTCAACTTTCAATAGCTAGAATAAACTGCTCATAGAATGACTGTTTACATTTGAAATTAACACCCACAAATTTGAGGTTTTGTTTACAAATACAGCAACAAAGGAGCGCGTTCGAACAATTTTGATCCTTTTTTTGTTGATATGGCATAAATTGGAGAAATTCTTGCCAACACGTTATGAAAACAGAGATGGATGATTACCAAAGGTTACAAAATGTCTGATTATCTATCAGACAAGCAGCCATGGGAATAAACTGCTCAGCTCTAAAAAAAATTCACATTAAGTTAATTAGAAAAAAAATAAAAAAATGCAATGAGATTAAAAAGAGCACCCTAGGAGTTGCTTTCCTAATCTTCTGGATGAAAGCAGCCGTAGTGAAACAGACGAAAATAACCAGCAGACTATTAGAGAAGGATCACGCCAAGATGAAGACGTTGATGAAGACTTTTTTATGAAAGCATTTTCGATTCCGAATAGAAAGAGGATACGGGCATTGCGAAACACAAAATTGCCTCACAAAATGTTGGATCAGTTGACATCAAGGTACTTTGATTTGTATATATGTAGTAATAACTAACAACTTGCCTCGGACAGACAAGGAACTATCGAAAAATAGTGATAGGCTCAATGTGAATACTAGGACCAAGCATAAACTGAATTTATTAGACAGTCGTCTCCGCAAGGTCATGAACTCTTTTATGAGTCAATGTATACGTTTCAATAATAGGATTCCCATGTGTATTCAAAACCATGTATACCAATATTAGGATTCCCATGGACAAAAAGACAATAATTAAACAAAAACTTTGCAAAAAGGGCTATTACAAAATGTCTGATTATCTATCATACAAACAGCCATGGGAATAAACTGCTCAGCTCTAAAAAAAATTCACATTAAGTTAATTAAAAAAATTATTAAAAAATGCAATGAGATTAAAAAGAGCACCCTAGGAGTTGCTTTCCTAATCTTCTGTGGGAGTAGGCGTAGAGTCAGTACAGTCAAAAGAACGAATATGTATATTGTATGTATGTATTTAGATCCTTTAATGTAACTTCCTGAATAAACGAATTTGTTTGTATGTATTTAATGTAACTTTAACTAATTTTAAGTAACATTCTGAATGTTCTATTAAATTAAACTATTTTGATTTTGAATTAAAAATGTATAGTATATAGTAAATCAAACAAAACATTTTTATTATAAAAATAATTACGTTACAATCCATTCAAAAGTGTTATTAATTATTTTCTTTACCCTTCATACCTTGAACCTACTGACAGAGAAAGTAATCGCGAGATATGAAAATAAGATGAATATGATGTATAGCATAATTATAATGGTTTTCCCGTAATTAATTTTTCACAAAATCGGCTAATAGTAATAGATAAAAAATTGTATATAAGTCAGAGTATCAAAACCGTTATTGTCGCAGTATATAGGGTGGCCACTAGGCACGATAGTGGCGCCGCCATTATTTTCACGACTTTCTTGCCAAGCTGTACTTAGGTATAAAACGCTCATTCACGTAAAATGTTTGGGTTTGATATAATACCAACTTTGTTAATATAAATAAGTAGTTTGTTTTTGTAGTCTTTATTAAATTTCCTACATTTTCAAGTAAATACAAATATAAACTCAAATTATGACTGAATAGTATTTTTTTTTACTTTAGAGTTCTTATAAACTTACCTTATAAATACTAGATATGTGCGCCGATGCTCATTTCTATACGCGACTGTACCACAACAAAAATGTATGTAGAACTTTGACTGACATTTTTGATATATTATATGTATTTTATGACACAGACACCATATGCAAACTGTAGAACTATTTCAGAACTATTTTTTGACAAAAATTCCGACAGGAAAGAGTTCGCGGATATCGAGATTTTGTGATGAGTATGCTGGGATGACGTCAGCCCAGCATACTCACCGAGATACCCTCATATCTCATGTTTCCCTGAAGCATTATTTTTGAGATTTGGCACAGAGTCAGAAATATTTCAGAACTATTTTTTGAGATCAACAGCATGTCGCTAGCTTCAGCCGTTCTTGGTGAGGATTCTGGAGTGATGTCATCCCAGCATCCTCACCGACACCTATCTATAACTGGAAAAGTATTGAGGTACTATTTATTTCATTGTAGCACTATTTATCACTATTTCCGGAACTATTTATTGGCATATGTAAAAACGTTAAATTCCATGATGAGGCTTCTGGGGTTATGGTCACTTCATTTCTCATACTCGGAAAGTAGTGTTATTTTGATCTGATTATTGGGTGGAAAATGCTGCTTCCCTCCATAGGGAGGGAAAAACTCATACAAATTACTTCCCACCTAAGGGTCGGAATGAACTTAAAAAATAGAACTGCTGTTAGCTGTGAAGAGTTTTATGTAAAAAAAAAACTATTAAAAAAAATAATAATAGACGTGTGGCACTCGGGGACTGCCGCGGTAAAGCTATTGCATAGCATTTTGTATCAACTTATGCAATTATAATTAAAAGTAGCTTTCTACTTTTAATTATAATTGCATAAGTTGATACAAAATGCTATGTAAAAATTTCAAAAAAGTTTACCATTATTTTTGTTTTTTACGGCCGCCATCTTGGATTTTAAAATGGATGTTATTTTCGCAATCAGCACCCCCGAAAACCTATTAAACGACACCCATGACGGTTTTTTACAAAAAATACATGTCCGCCATCTTGGATTTCAAAATAGATGTCATTTTCGGAATCAGAACCCCCGAAAACCTATTAAACGACACCCATGTCGGTATACCCGAAAATTTCATATCCGCCATCTTGGATTTTAGTTGGGGGAATCGTGACGCGAAGGGCAAAGCCCGGAGGAGAAAATAGGTTTTCGGGGGTTCTGATTCCGAAAATGACATCCATTTTGAAATCCAAGATGGCGGACATGTATTTTTTGTAAAAAACCGTCATGGGTGTCGTTTAATAGGTTTTCGAGGGTGTTGATTGCGAAAATAACATCCATTTTAAAATCCAAGATGGCGGCCGTAAAAAACAAAAAAAAATTTAAACTTTTTTAAAATTTTTTCATAGCATTTTGTATCAACTTATGCAATTATAATTAAAAGTAGAGGGCTACGTCTATTATTATTGTTGCACGCACACAAACACCGTCGAAGACTGCCGAACTGAAACGACGTTAGACGATGCACGGCCTTCAAGCCACACCTCCGTGCCCGTCGGAGTGGGGAGCGTTAGGCGCTCAAGGCCCACGATAGAATCTATGCAATAGCTTAAAAAAATCACCCCTGCAATTTATCGTTAACTTTTAAAGAAACACACATCCATTCGTCAAACTTATAATACCCTTATTTTGTGTCGAGGGTTAAAAATTTAAAATACACCATCATAAGGCGGTAGTTAGAATGGAATGGAATGAACGTATCCATGGTTACGCATTCAGTCTGAATGTGCAGGTTTCCTCACGATGTTTTCCCTCGCCGTAAGAGCATCGGTTAGTGTGCAACTGATGTACCTAAGTACATAACATAACTCAGAAAATGAGTCATTGGTACACTCAAGAGCACGTCAAGCTTGATACTTTGGACCGGCCCTGCATTGTATATCGCGCAGTATAAATCAGAGCTCAGCTTAAACTGGTAGTGTAAAGCGTGACCTGCTCTTGACTGTACATGGTGGTACTCTGGCTTACGAGTCCGACTCACTCGCCGTTAGACCACCGACGCTCTGTCAAGATCTACATGAATTGGAAACAGTGGGCGCCCTTACTCGTCACATGTCCGCCATCTTGGATTTCAAAATAGATGTCATTTTCGGAATCAGAACCCCCGAAAACCTATTAAACGACACCCATGTCGGTATACCCGAAAATTTCATATCCGCCATCTTGGATTTTTGGTGGGGGGAATCGAGACGCTCCGGGCTTTGCCCTTCGCGTCACGATTCCCCCAACTAAAATCCAAGATGGCGGATATGAAATTTTCGGATGGCGGTCGGCGGGTAATATGCTTGGTGACGCTTCGGGCTTCGCCCTACGCGGAGCTCGGCCTTCGGCCTCGCCCTATACGCAGCTCGCGTCGGCCTACGGCCTCGGCTCGCGCGTTCGGCTCGGTCTGCGACCTTGCCTCACCTTAAAAATCTAAATTTGTATGGCGGCCATCTTTAATTAGGGGGGGGACGTTCCGGACTTCGCCCTACGCGGAGTTCGGCCTTCGGCCTCACCCTATACGCGGCTCGACTCGGCCTTCGGCCTCGCCTCACCTTTAGAATCTAAACTTGTATGGCGGCCATCTTGGATTTGGGGGGGGGGACGCTCCGGGCTACGCCCTACGCGGAGCTCGGCCTTCGGCCTCGCTTTTTACGCAGCTCGCCTCGGCCTACGGCCTCGCCTCGCAGCGTGGCATCGTGGTTCGACTCGGCCTGCGGCCTCGCCTCACCACTCCTTGTATGGCGGCCATCTTGGAAAATGGTGGAATCGAAAAACTGACCCGATATTCGGAGTCATCGACCCCCAAACCCCCCAGATACCGATTTTCGTCCGGATCGGAGTAACTTCATTTTATTATTACTATTATATTATGATTATATTATTATTATTATTATATTATTATGTCTGATGTATCTTCAACATATTCTCTCCGTGGAGGTAGATTTGCACGGGCCGAAGCCAAGTGCTATTACGTTGTCAGTGATAAAAATTTTCGGACCACGCGACACGTATTAATTATATTAATTAATATTATATTATTATTATTATTTTTGCACGCACACAAACACCGTGTCGAAGACTGCCGAACTGAAACGACGTTAGACGATGCATGGCCTTCAAGCCACACCTCCGTGCCCGTCGGAGTGGGGGGAGCGTTAGGTTTTTTCGTTACGGAATTTCTGGATTCGGTCCCCGCGCTCAAGGCCCGCGATAGAATCTATGCAATAGCTTAATTTTTTTAATTCTTTTTTTCCCACACGGGAAAGGCAAAGGGAACTTAACCCATACAGCCGTCGTCTTCTATTATCTCCATTCTTTATAATAAAAATAAGGCCTAAGCCACGTCAATAATCAACATTTTTTTCCCTCTTTTCTCAGATAATATAAGGCCGAAGCCATGTCTGTTATTGTCTTATAAAATGTTTCTTGTCATATCAAGTTTGTCATATCCAAATAAAGTCATATCCAGTGTGTCTTGTCTTATTTAGTGATTTTGGTCTTATCCAGTGTTTCTTGTAGTATTATCCTGTATTTCTTGTCAAAGTTTCTTGCATGTCTCTTGCAACTTTCAAGAGTTTTCAAACTGTTTCTATGGTTGAGTTTATAAAATTAAAAATGGCCAAATATGTCTCAAAGCATCTAAGTAAGGCCTGAATGTCGCGCGGCACGGCTTCAGGATTTTTGTATATTCTTAGTAATTCACTCGTAAGCGTAAGGCGTTGTAAGTTATAAGCGGAGCATTCAAAAAATATATGTTGCAGGGTCTGATCACAGTCACTATTACAATCGGTGCATTTTGGTGAAGATACTATTTTTACCCGACTGCCAAAGAAGGAGGGTAATGTTTTTCGAGTGTATGTAAGTATGTATGTATGTCTTTTCCTTTGTGACCTCCTGTAGCCTAAACGGCTTGATGGATTTTGATGTATGAGGTATCGTTAGATTTGTCTTGATTACGGGAGTGTCATAGGATACATTTTTTTAGTGTGCAGTCGGGTATTTTGTTTTTTTAATAATTTCATTCTGTGAAGGTGGGCTTTAACGTTACAATGTCCAATTCGGAGGCGTGAAATAATAGTATAGAATTTTCTGCATCGATACTTGGACATTTTAGTAAACCAGGGAGCAAGGCCAGAAATTTTATTAATGGCATAGTACCAAGATCCTTTTGTTATCAGAGTATCTGTCCAGTCCTGAGTCCAATCGTTAAGATATGAAACTTTAATTTTCTGTAGTAAATCAGAATATGGTATAGCAACATTTTTAATAGGGGTGTCATGGCCGCAACTTTTACAAATGTCCCTTGCCATTGCCAATCTGTCAACGTTTTCATTTCCAGCCACTCCAATATGTGAAGGAGTCCACATAAATTTGATCAAAAAACCATCCAGTTTTAATTTGTGATACAATTCTCTAATCTCATACAGTAAATAGTTGGAGCTGACATCATATTTGCAATTTTGAAGTGCTGTTAAAAGACTCATGCTGTCCGTTACAATTAACCAACTCCTGAAGTCTTGAGTAGTGCATTGTTTAATGTATTGTAATGCAGATAATACAGCCAAAGATTCTGCAGTAAAAATAGAAATTTCTTGTGGCAAACGATATCCGTATCCTGTTTTCAAATGAGGTAAGTAAATAGCCATTGAAACACTATCATTGTCTTTAGATCCATCAGTAAATATACAATTATAGGCTGGAAATTGATCTATCATTTCATACACTTCTTCCTTTCTTAAAAGATCTTTCTTTATATGAATATCTATGCTTTCAAATTTACTGTCATAATGTCCAGAATAGCAAATGAAGTGATCATTGCTTTTGTGAATCTGATATTGCTCATCTATATTTGATATATAAGAGAAATCATGAAGCAAATAAGGGATATTTGATAAATTACCTGGATTATAAGTTTCAATTAGAAAAGTAATTTTTTTAAGTAATGAATGATTGGAAAGGGACAACAACTTAATTAAGAATCTGTACTTAAGAACTTTAAATCTAATTTTTAGTGGGGGAATATTACACTCAACTTGAAGGGAATTTATAGGTGATGTTTTCATAGCTCCAGTTATGCATCTTAAATTATTGTTTTGCAAAACATCTAGCTTGTGTACTAACTTGTGATCAGAACCAAAGCACAAGAAACCATACTCAAAATGACTTCGAATCAAACTTTTATACAGCATAAGTAAAATTTTTGGATCAGATTTAGCTAATGTTTTCACAATGTTAAATGCTTTAGATGCTCTACCAACTACATATTCTACATATTTGTTCCAAGAAAGGTTATATGTGAAAATAATACCTAAAAACTTTACTTCATCAACTATAGGCAATGTAATATTATTATATTTAATAGTAGTGTCATAACACTGTTTGCTGAAAATTATTACTTTGGATTTTTCGGAACTTATGTCCAAATTTAAATAACTAAAGTAATTATACAGCTTTGTTAGAGCTGTATTTAATTTTAAAGAAACATGACCCAAACTTGGACTAGTCGAATAAACAACAAGATCATCTGCGAATTGCAAATTGTTTACTTCATTACCAAGAACCAAATTAAGTTTATGAATATAAAGAATATACAACAAAGGACTGAGAATTCCACCTTGACATACACCTTTATAAGAAAATCTAGGTCCAATAACTTGACTATTAACTTTAACATATACTTCCCTGCCATGCAAAAATCTGAAAATCCAATCAACAACTTTTTCAGGTATACCCAACTTCAAGAGCTGAGATGCAAGAATATGATGATTAACATTATTAAACGCACCCACTATATCAAAAAATACACCTATAAAAATCCTATTTTCTTTCATGGAGTTGAAGATGTCCAAGTGAAGGTGAGCTATACTTTCCTTTGAAGATTTACCTCTTCTAAAACCAAACTGATTTGAAGGTAGCAAATGATTTGACTCAACAAAAAATTCCAAGCGTTGCTTAATCAATTGTTCAACTATTTTTGCCATACAAGAAGTAAGAGCTATTGGTCTATAAGAGTCAACTTGATATCTATTTTTATTTGGTTTTAAAATGGGCACCAAGCAATCTTTTTTCCAATCTACAGGTATTAAAGCTTTACACCATAATAAATTTAAAACTTCCAAAATCCTAACTTTTGCATACCATGATGACTTTTTAAATACTTTATAAGGAATCCCGTCGAGACCAAATGCTGTATCCTTTCTACTAGAAATGGCTGAGATGAACTCTTGAACTGTAAATGGTTTATTCAAATATTCAAAATTATTAGCTGGAATATGATCATTACTTAAATTAAGAGGAGTCTCAACGGTGTCTGGAGTATACTTTTTTAAAAAATCATGAACCCAAGATGTGTCAAGCATATAATTAGGTACAAAGGATTTGTTGAATCTTCTAATCAACTGCCATATTCTAGTTAAAGGAGTCATTCTGTTAAATTTTTCACAAAAAGTTGCCCAACTGCTGTCTCTAACATTTTTTAAGATAAGTTTTTTTAAAGCTTGTAACCTTTTAAAATTTATATAATTTTGCTCAGTGGGATTTTGTTTAAATTCTAAGTATGCCATTTTAGAGTTTTGAACAGCTTCAGTACATTGGTGATTCCACCAAGGCAGAGGAATTCTCTTCTTTCTGCCAGTACTTGAATTTGAAAGAGGAGTTGATCTTGTTGGTGTTTTTTTATGTGGTGTAGATAATTTTATGGCTTCATTTAAAATATCTATTAGATCATTATATGCTTTTAAAGGATCTGATTGGTCAATATGAAATTCCAGCAATAGAAGATCTAAGTGTTCATGAAATATTTTCCAATCAGTCATACGGAAGTTGTAATGTATTGGTGACTGTACTGAATCTACAATTGAATATGTGGTATTAATAAGAAATTTTGTTATTACAGGAAAATGATAACTGCCTAAAGGATCCTCATAAACTGACCAATCACAGTTTAAAGCTAATGTGGAAGATACAATTGTTAAATCAAGAGCATTTCTCTGCCATCTGTTGGAACCTACTGTTGTCATGGCGCCATTATTTAAAAGGACAAGGTTACTATCATCTATGAATTCAAGAACCTCTCTGCCCCTGAAATCTGTACTTCTACAACCCCATGCTGCATGTTTGGCATTGAAATCACCTGCTATAAATAATGGCGCTGGCAAACTATCAATCAAGTTAAAAAGTTTAAACTTGTCAAATGGTGGTACGCAGTTACCAGGACTATAAAAACTCACTATGGAAATTTCTTTATTTTGGCCATACTGTAATCTAATAGCTATATTCTGTAATGAGTCATCATGATAAGTGTTAAGTAGTGTAAATTGTAAGCTTTCATGAACCAAAATGGCAACACCATTATGATCATTGCCAGAATCTAATCTTGCTATTTTGTAACCTTTGATGTTAAACGACTGTTGAGGTTTAAGCCATGTTTCACATAAAATTGCAATATGTATATTATTATCTAATAAAAAATATTTAAAATGAAGTAGATTACTTTTAATACTCTGAGCATTCCATTGGGCTATGTTTATCTGATCCATAAAAATAAAACTTAAGATGGTTTAACTCTGAGAGTCTCAAGTAAAGTAGTTTTAATGTTTTCTGTACAAATGGTTTTGTCATTTGTACGGTTTTCGGTAATCAACTTTACAATAGTTTGTAACAAAACATTTAAAATTTGGTCAGAGTTGAGCAAAGCTAAAAATTGTTCAGAGGGACTGGATCGTGGTTTCCCCAATAAGGGAAATGATTTCTCATTTAATACTTCAGAATATGATTTTAGCATATATTTCTTTTTATTGTCTTCTATTTTATCCTTTCTTATTGGACATTCATTCGAAATGGAAATATGTTGGCCACCGCAATGGCAGCAAGTGGCTTCTTTTTCTGTTAGAATACATATTTTGAAATTGTGGTTACTGCCGCATATGGAGCAACGCTCTGAGTTTTTGCAAAATTTGGCAATATGACCGTATCTGAGGCATTTCAGACATTGTTTTATAGGTGGAATATACGTCCTTACCTCAAAACGCCAGCTGTTCAGGTCGACGCTGTCAGGAAGGATGGGACAGGAGAATGTCAGGGATACGGTTTTTGTGGGCTGTAAAATAAACTTTCCATCAATTTTTACTCTCCTCATGAATCTTTTGACGCAGACTATATTTTTTGTGCTAGTAATTGCCGTGTAAATTTGTTCATTACTCAGGTCTGTAGGTACATGCTGGATCACTCCGGTTACTTCTGTGGCCGAAGCCGGAATGGAAGCTATCAGTCCATGCGAATCTAAAAACTTTTTGTTTGATAACGCTGTATTAGCAAAAGAAGGCCTCTCATAGATCACCCCTACTTTGTATTTATTGATCCTCAATAATTGTTTTACGCCTTTGTTGTATCTTTTAATTGCATTTGACAAAGACATCATATCTCTGTCTCCTATGGGTTTATCTTTTACGGAACTTTCTAAAAATACGACATATTCAAAATTGCCCCCTTCCTCTGGATAGTATCTCACATAATCCGGTAAACGAAATTCTTTATACTTATCCTCGTCGTTGATTTCGGAATTGGTTTCAGAGTCAGACCCTGAATCATCATTGTTATCTTCATCTTCCTTCTTTTTCCGCTTTTTTCCGCTCCTTCTCCCCATATTTGTACTACTTTTCTTGTACAAAAATTCAATAAACTAATTTTTTACAAAATAAGTTTTATAAAAGCCGCCTAATCGGTTCGAACGTTGCCGCGCTTTTTTTTAAGCAATAGCTTAAAAATGCTGCGGCCATGTGAGTTTCTAAACAGCCAGTGTGAACTTTGCGCAAACTTCTTTGAGCGGAATAAGCCACAACAATTACGCGGTGAGTTCCATATTTAAAATGTAACTTTTAATTTCACGAACTGTCCTAATTTGAGGATTAATATTAAATAGGTATAATTAAATAGTTTAGATTAACAACTAGTTTTATTTTCCTCTTATTCGAAATGAAAAGTAAGTAGTGTTTAAAGTAGTAGGGATAAGTCCGCCTTTGCACATCTATGTATCTTTTGTATTAGTCTATAGGAGTTTGAAATAAAGAGTTTACATACATACATACATACAGTGTTTAACACGGGTAAAATAATCAATTCCTACTCTAGTGCTCTGCCTTACGTCCAAAAAAGGCCGGAACATTTCGCTTCCGGAAACCAGCACTAAATTTGTATGTGTGGTTAGGCATATCACCTAGACCCCAAAACTGCCGGGAGACACTTCGTGAGGTGTCAAGGTCACTAGTTATGACGTCATCAATGTGGCCGCCGCCGCGTTTTGAAAAATGTAAATTACTCATAAATTATGCAGTGCACATGTACGTGTGGGGTATCAAATGAAAGGATATTAAATATGCTGCATTGTTCTTATTGAATGTAACTGCGTAAATATGAAAACAACAAAAATATAGGACAAATAAGACAAATTACAAAAAAAAATAATACATATTTATTTTTATAACTAAAGAACCATTTATACTACAGAGAAAAAATGTAGGGTACAAATAATTCTACGTTATTCGTCTATAGTTTACAATTTAAATCATCACAATCGGGTGAAAAAAGCCATAGTTATGCTGGTTTAACTAAAGCGCGGCGGATGCCATATTATATTGAACCGACGTCGCCGGCGTGTTTTGAAAAATGTTAATTATACTTAAACTAGCTTTCCGCCCGCGGCTCCGCCCGCGTGGACTACAGGTTACGTCTATAGTATAAAATTTAACGCAAGGGAAATGTTTTTGCTCTTCTAGCATGAAATGCGACATCGACTTCTCTCGATGATGCTCATGTTTTCCACGACGTTTTTTTACCGATTCCAAAGAACGCTGGGGTTGGCAAAAAAGACAACGATCCTGCCTACACACCAGTCTGGAAAACAATTCCGGATGCTAGCTAGAGCTGCAAAGAACTTGTGTCATGCAAGTGCAAGGAGAGGTGTTCCAGGTGCCGATGCGTGAAAAACGATTTAAATTGCACTCTCCTTTGTGCGTGTGAAGGTGCATGCTCGAGAGCGTAGACCGTCCTTTTATTTTTAGATTATAGGTATATGAAGGCTGGTTTTTATAAGTTAGTTAGATTAAAAATTGAAAATGTAACACACATAATCCTCTTTGCACCTAGCGTTAATTGAAAGCTGCACACTAGTTTGAAAGTATGTAATTTAAAATTACCCTTTACGAGGCTATATAAAATTTAGTTCATCAGAAAGAGCTTGAAACACTAGTTTACTCATGGGCATAAATGTGGGATAAGGCTCACGAACGTTTTGCCCGCCCGTTCCAGTGTGTTATGAATATTGATGCATAAGCAGATGCAAGTAGTTTCTCTTCCAAGTGAAGTCTTCATCCTGATTATTAGTAGAAACGGCCATCGTTAGTATGCATCAATATTCATAACACACTGGAACGGGCGGACAAAACGCTCGTGAGCCTTACCATGTCGCGTTGTTAGCGTCCGCCGAACTATATTTAAACTGGCAGAACTATGTCTGTTTTTTTACCGATTTATATGATTTAAATTTTAAACTATAGTAAAATAACATAATATTATTCGAAGAAATCATTTTTTGTCTCTAATGTAATGGTTCTCTGACTATAGAAATAAATAAACATATTTTTTTCTCTAATTCGATTTATTTGTTACACATTTTTCTTATTTCTATATTTACGCAGAGTACATTAGAAAATTAGAGCATATTAAATATGCTTTCATTTCATGTCCGAATGTATACATACATACATGTGTGTTGCGCAGTTCAGTGTATTTAGACTCTTCAAAACACGCCGGCGACGTCGGTTGAATATATGGCATCCGCCGCGCTTTAGTTAAACCAGCATAACTATGGCTTTTTTCACCCGATTGTGATGATTTAAATTGTAAGCTATAGACGAATAAAGTAAAATTATTTGTACCCTACATTTTTTCTCTGTAATATAAATGGTTCTCTAGCTATAAAAATAAATATGTATTATTTTTTTTGTAATTTGTCTTATTTGTCCTATATTTTTGTTGTTTTCATATTTACGCAATTACATTCAATAAAAACAATGCAGTATATTTAATATCCTTTCACTTGATACCCCACACGTACATGTGCACTGCATAATTTATGAGTAATTTACATTTTTCAAAACGCGGCGGCGGCCACATTGATGACGTCATAACTAGTGACCTTGACACCTCACGAAGTGTCTCCCGGCAGTTTTGGGGTCTAGGTGACATGCCTAACCACACATAAAAATTTGGTGCTGGTTTCCGGAAGCGAACTGTGTTTTCCGTAACGCCAGGCACTACTCGGACTATGGCCACCCTCGCTGCGCGCGGGCGTCTTAATAACTCTGGAATTGATTCTTTCCACCCTCGGTTAACAATCTACTAATTTCGTCCGTCGATCCGTCTTCACGCGGCGGATGTCTCTTCGTGCTTTTATTTTCAGCAAAAAACTTTATACCGTAGCGGCACAGTATTACAGTGGTAAGTAGCAGTTAACATTCATTTTACGTTTTTTTTTGCTTTGATCTACGCCGCGCCAATAAAACCTTTATTTCATCACTAGCTTTCCGCTCGGGAATTCGGGAAAATCATCTACCCTATGTTCATCCCGGATAATGTAGGATTCTAGTGGTGAAAGAATTTTTCAAATCGGTCCATTAGTTTCGGAGCCTATTCAATGCAAACAAAAAAACAATAAAAAATTTCGTTATAATATTAGATCGGCTCGGCTCGGCTTGGGCTCTAAACACCAACTCGCCTCTAATGTAATATCCAACTTAGCAGACTTGTAGCATAATGTACTATCAAGATATTAGCGGGCTCAGAAGACCAACGTCTTGCAGTGAGACGGTAGTCATGATCAACATTTTCTGTTTTGGTTTGTTCACAGCAATTGCAAGTTTCCAATTAAGTAATTGCTTTCTATAAAATGACAGGCACTATGTCCAGAATTCCAAAGCTGACTATCTCTGGAGATTGGATGTTTTATAGTTTAAGAATATTTACGTGCATAGTAATATGTAATTACCATAGGTATTTTATGGTTTCAGACACCATAAAACAGACTGGACGGAGAAAAGATAATAATATATGAAATCGTAATTTTGCATTTTTACGCTAAATTTAGTTTAAGGGAATATCAATTCAACAAAATATGGTCGGAATTTAATAATTCTATGTATGGTGATATTAATCAATTAAATCCAAAGTTTTATTTCAAAGTAATCACAAAATGTTTCACAGTAATGACAGTATTATTTCACGAAATGGTTAGGTTTATTTCCGCCAAGCAACAGATAGTGTTAAACACTAACAATGGAATAGAACAACTATTTTTTCTAATGTAACGGTCAACAATAGGTACCTATTGAAAGTTTGATCAAGTCGGGTTAGAACCTGTTACGTGAAAAGTATCCATGGATCCTAAGAAAAGTATGAATTTATAATTTAAGTCCTGATTACATACTTAACAGTAACTAAGCAATTAGCGGGTTCAGAAGACCAACGTCTAGCATTGAGGCGGTGGTCATGATAAACATTTACTGTTTTGTTGTCTTCAGAGCAATTGCAAATTATCAATAAGGTAATTGCTTTTTATAAAATAACAGGCACTAAGTCTAAAAATTCAAAGCTGAAAATCTCTGGAGATTGGACGCTTTATATTATGAAAATATTTTCGTAAATAGTAATATGTATTAACCACAAGTATTTTATACTTTCAAATACCAAAACACAAACTGAATGCAAATACCAAAACTGAATGCAGAAAAAAAATTAAAATATGAAATCAAGAAAAAACGTCTAAATTACCTACTGTTATTATTTTTATTGTTTATCTAATAGAGTCAGGCACGTGCTCAATGGTTCTGACAGAATATCAGTGCTGTAGTTTGCTACAGTGTGTGCTGAGTCAGCGCCAATTTGGTAGATACGATACAGCCAGCGCAGCAATCTGTTTCTGTTTGTATGTATTGTGTTTATCAATAAAGAGTTTTTCTATCTATCTATCTATCTATCTAAGAATTAGCATTTTCACGCCAAATATAGCCAGAAGAAAAACAAATTCAGCAGATAAAGGACACATTTTAACATTTCCATCTATGAAGATATCGATAGATCTAATCAGGCACTTGGTTACTATTAAACAAAAACTTTGTCAAGATTATTCCAGTGGTCAATTAGTATTATATTTTTTCAAAAGATGGCGCTTAAACATATCTTCGATTTCATAAGCATCTCATGTCCTTCATTATTTTGTTCAACAATTGGTTTTACTTTCCAAATAGGTATACAGAATGATAAAAGGAGAGAATGGCTGGATAATGGTTTTAAAATCTTCACTTATTAAGTATTAAATTATGAAATGAGAGCTTGTTTTCATTTCACGTCTCAGATACAACTTGATTATAGATAAAAAGGAATATTCAAAGTGTTGAAGATGGACCTAGGGCGTGTGTAAAATAAGTTGAGAAGTAGAATTAAAGAATATCTAGGTAAATGCATACCTACCTAACAATCGACTAATGAGGTAAAGTTCTGCTACTCTGTAAGAGATGGCAGCGGGTTCGAATAAAAACTTAACTCAGATTAAAGTTTTAATCTAAAAAGATCTTCGTACACTTGTAAGTAGGGAGCTAAAAACTTTAAAATTATAATGAAAGCAACGCGAGGGACATACTTGTTCACACAATATGTTTGACTTTTTGATTAGAGTTCTGCTACTCGACAATAGACTGAGCTAGTATGTAATTTCTAGCCGAGTTCCAAAAAGGAGGAGGTTCTACGTTTTTTTATGTATGTTCACCGATTTCTCCGCCATTTATGGACCGATTTTCAAAATTCTTTTTTTGTTCGAAAGATTATACTCCAGAGGTGGTCCCATTGTAACCAGGTTAGATTCTGATGATGGAATCCCAGGGAAATCGAAGGAAACCCTCAAATTAAATAGGCACTTACATTGTTTCTCACCTACTTTCAGTTATTTGTACTAATAATTTTCCACGTTAAAAGCGTATGAGTCACCGACTTCAATCCCAATTGAAGTTTAAAAGTTATAAGCAATCGAATGTGGGGGGTATCTGCCCCCACATTCGATTGCTTATAACTTTTAAACGGCTGAACAGATTTTCATGAAACATGGCTAAGAACACTCGGGATAAAATTATCTATGACACAAAAAAAATTAAACGAAAATCGGTTTATCCGTTTGGGAGCTACGATACCACAGACAGATACACAAATACACAGACAGACACGTTAAACTTATAACACCCTCTCTTTTTGCGTCGGGGGTTAAAATGTCATTTTCGTTTGTGGTTATCTGCTAATACGCATTGCAGTCTGCAAAAAATAGGTACAGTTACCTATCTAATTTGTGCTGTGCTTTGTTTCTATCTATTCGGTCGCTTATAACTTTTAAATGGCTAAACTAATTTTGATAAAATAAAGATACATCTCGATTACGTTAGCTTCAAAAAAATCATGCCACAGACAGAAACACTCGCAACACATTTTAAATACAAGAACGATAAGTTAAATATTCAATGCAGGAATGATATATTCATTACAGGAACAATATATGCCATACAGGACCAAATCTCGATACGTGTTTCTATTATTTATGCGACGACTCGGAGGTAAAGTGTGACGGTGATGAATTGAATAATATCATAGTGGTAATCTCACGCCACTATAGTTGCAGATCGCAAGGAAATAACATTTCATTTGTTTATTGAATACAGGAACATGTAGTTCCTATATCGAACAATCAATAATATGTTCTTGTATTGAAAATAAAAGTAACTAAAATCTAAATTCCATTGGAATACTGATTGTTTATGATTATGTACATAGCATGGCTCCTATTGAAACCATCTAGGTACCAACTCCAAGTGCTCAAATGTGAATTGCTTTTTCTGTGTTTGCTGTTAGAAGGTTCTTGTGTTTAAATTTTCAATTATTTTTACATTAAAATAAATTATTCTTCTGTTATTACGTCACACATGTATGGCATAAACTCTTTGAAATAAACGCAGGTCTTGAAAAGACTTTCCATTCCAGTTACTGAAAACATTGAAAGTTATCATCGATTCTAGAATAACTCCATGTGTGTTATGTTCTACTCTACAACAGGTTGCGCTAGTGCGCAATAAAAAAAAGTTTGATATTTATGCATCTCTAGAGTGCCTCTCCAACTAAACATAAAATTAGTTGGCAAAGTGATAGGAGGTGATTTTTCCATGAAACTGAACAACTTTTCCCAAGGAATCACTCTCAGGTCCAGCTTGGAAATATCTAATTTTCATTGTAAGATAATGTATTTTAGAAAAAGATAAGTTAAGAATATTTTTCAATTAAGTAACACCTACATTAATTTTCAAAAAGACTTTAAGACAAACTCGTCATGAACTAAAAGAGTTTTTAATGTCAGCATAGTGGATAACCCATAAACATGCGCTATGTTTATGGGTTATTTCTGTATTAGTCGAAAATCGCCAATTGCAAAATAGCGCACTGCCAGTCTTGTATATATATCGTTCTTGTATAGAAAATTCAATATGTATCGTTCTTGTATTGAAATCACAGTTTTTGTGTTCCATCGTTCTAGTGTTATTCCCGTCTTGATGATAATTGTTCTTATTTTAAAATTTGACACAACTTCCGACAAATTTTAGGTACCTTATCAACACCGGTCACATTTGTGTTAAAAATTTGAAGCTGTGGACTTAATCAGTTTATGATGAAATAAAGTTCCTGTAATAAAATTAAAGTAATTGACTCAAAATGAATTCTGTAAATGTTCCTGTATTGAATTATTATTGTTCCTGCAATGAAAACAACTGACCGTTCCTGTATTGAAACTGTAGTTCCTGTATTGAATCTGTAGATCCTGTATTAAATTAAAATTAATCACTATATTTCTCAAATATTTGGAAATTTTACGTATGTATTTACCAAAAAAGTATATGAGTTTGTATTTTACCCTCGACAAAAAAGAGGGGTGTTATAAGTTCAACGTGGGTATTTGTGTGTCTGTGTATTTGTGTGTTTGTCTGAGGCATCGTAGCTCCTAAACGAATGGACCGATTTCGATGCGGTTTTTTTTGAAAGCTCACGTGATCGAGGTGGTTCTTATCTATCTATCTCTGTACCAAATTTTATTAAAATCGGTTCAGTAGTTAAAGGCCTGAAAGATGGACAGACAGACAGACAGAGTGATTTTCGCATTTATAATATTATATTAGTAAGGATATTAAAATAGAATTACTCGATAGTGAATATACGTGCCACAGTGTTACAAAAAGGTCGTACCTCAGTATATGTTTTTCCTTTCGACAAAATACTGATATTGTGCTATTTGTTGTTATAGCGGCAACAGAAATACATCTGTGAAAATTTCAACTGTCTGTCACGGTTCATAACATACAGCCTGGTGATAGACGGATGGATGAAGAACAGAGTCTTAGTAATAGGGTCCTATTTTAACCCTTCGGCTACGAAAACCTAAAAAACCTAAAACAATAAACCTAAAAACAATAGCCTTCATTAAATCTGCTACTCAGTCACAGATGGCGCTGTTGAACGGAATGTTGGAAATATATGTTTTTTGTCAAATAAAGACTTGAGGGCACGACGTAGACATATAAATAAAGGGCAAGGAAGTACTTCCGGTACCTCCGGTAAAAGAAGAGGTCTATATCAAAGATAGACTAAAGTACTTACTTACTCAGGTAATTTAAAAACTAAAGGATAATTTTACAAGACATTTGTTATAAATTTTAAGCGAATATATTGTAGAAAAAGAAAAGTTAAGAATAGGTATTTTATCATTAACACTTAATATACAAACAATAAATTAAAACAAGCACTTATTTTAATGCGTTAAAAAAAATGATTTTTCAAGCTCAATACATTGGCTGATCATAAATGCGGCGCTTATTTCTGAAATAGTCGTAAATCGCTGAACCCAGAATAGCGCACCATCGTTCCTGTATTATTTATCGTTCTTGTATTGAAATTTATCGTTCTTATATTGGAATTATGGTTCCTGTATCGAAATTTCTCGTTCCTGTATTGGAATTTAACGTTCCTGTATTGAAGTATCTTGTTCTTGTATTGATATTTATCGTTCTTGTATTGGAATTATGGTTCCTGTATTGAAATGTATCGTTCCTGTATTGAAGTACCTCGATCTTGTATTGAAATTTATCGTTTCTGTATTGAAGTTTCTCGTTCATGTATTGAAATTGAATGTTGTTGTATTTCATCGCTTTTGTATTGTATAAAGTTCTTGCTTGATTTAGATTTCTATTTTTTTTAAATAAAGTACAATCTTGTGTTCGATTTTACGAAACCGGTTGCATTCGTGTTTATTACTTTAAAGCTACAATTCATTGTTCCTGTATTATTTTGTTATAATTCCTGTAATTAAAATAGTAGACGATTCCAGCAATGAAACTATAAATCCTGTATAGAATTATTATGGTTCCTGTAATGAAAATAACTTATGACAAGTACCAACTTCCAATAAGTATGTTGTTTGTTAATATGTTATCTTTGCGAAAAATCTTCGGAACACAAGCTCTCGTGTGTTTTTTTATATGAGATGGGTTAATTCTTGACCCCAATCTTGGGCAAGGTCATAGATGAGGTCGACGACGGAGCGAGTTAACCCAGAAAATTCCAATTAAGGCACTGGTACTCCCACGCATCGCCGGAACTCAGCAAGCTGTTTGGCGTCGGACTTCGGTAGAAGGGTTACAGAGCCTACCACACCGCACGAGAAAATAGGACGCCACCTCTGATTCAAAACAAACTGAGGTGTCGTTGCCTAAGATGGATTACTAGGAGGCAGGTCGCATTTGTGTTTCCTTAATCGGATCCTACGACACCTACAGAAAGAGATGGGGTGGTGTTATTCTCACCCGATCACCACACGGTCAAAAGTTATTGGATACGCAGGTATGACGTTTTCAAAATGGCGGCCATATTTTAAAACTATGAGTAAATAATTTTAAACTGGCCATCCGCCCGCGGCTCCGCCCGCGTGGACTACAGGTTATATCGTGCCCAACTGTGGGATAAAATGTAGCCTATGTCCTTTCCCAGGCTCTAATCTATCTCTGTACTAAATTTAATCAAAATCGGTTCGGAAGTTTAGGCGTGAAAGACGGACAGACAGACAGACAGACAGAGTTACTTTCGCATTTATAATATTATACTTATACAGGTTGAAAAAGAACCTCCTAGCTTTATTGACAATCCTGAACCAGTATCACTTACTGAACACTTTTTTTTATTTTTTTTTTATTTTCTGGGGGGGGTGGTTTTTTTTTCCTAATCGTAGACACTACTCGGGTGCACCTCCCGAGCGCTACCCGCACCCCTCGCGTGCCTGGTGTATGAGTAATGTCTACGTTTAGGCAAAAAATGAACTATTCCCATTGAAAAAATATCTTTAAAAAAAACTTTTTTTCATAAATGTGTTCTTTGAGTGATACTGGTTCAGGATTTTGAATATAGCTAGGAGGTTGTTTTTCAACCAGTATAGTATACAGGGTTACTTTTTAATCAGTATACAAATTTTTCTTACGGTGTCAGTAACGTTGATAGGACATAAACAAGAAGGAAAACATTTTTTTTCCAAAATTTTCAGATTTTGATACCCCTTCTTAACGATTTTTTAACGTGAATTTTGTAAAACGCAGAAACACTAGTATCACAAATTGTGTTGAAGAGTACTATTACCAAGTTTCAAGTCAATTGGACGAAGTTATTATTTGTTTTTTTAATACAATTTTTTTTATTTATTTTCATGCTTCAGACGATCTAGCTTGAAATGTTTATATGAAAGTATATAAAAAAAATACGGGTCTGTTAAAGGGCTTTTAAGATTTTGGAATACCTACTGTCCGCCATTTTGAATTTTTTTCAAAATCGCGGCCACACTTGAAACCTAGTAAAATCGATAGCTTAGATCAATACATACTTAAAATATTCTTTGACAAATTCTCTTAAAGTGTCAGGTTTCCAAGTTATGAGCTGCCAAAGTTACACTGGTGGCGCCATCACTAAGTACTATGAAATATAATTGCTGGATATGCAGGTTTCCTCACGATGTTTTCCCTCGCTGTAAGAGCATCAGTTAGTGTGCAACCGATATTAGTGTTCAATGATGTCAGTGTCTTTAATTTAACTTATTATTATGAGTGACTACTCGTTTTTATTTCTAACTATCATCCCGCCTGCAATCCACACAAACTACAGCGTTCAAAATATTTCAACACAAAGTTCTTGATTCATTGATATCTCTTATTGCTTTATTTAGCCTGTAGAATGGATAAGGACCTATTTTAGTACTAAAACACAATTATAAGAAACTGAGCATATTATAAGTATACGATCGACATACAATCGATACTTGTCAGCTGTCACTGTCTGTCACTGGTCATCTGAACAGTGTAAGAAAGCGATGTAAGTACTAACATTCGATGCTCCGCAGTATTTGTCATAGACTTAAGTATACAAAAGAGATTTTAATGAGTAACCTACTTGCCGGTTTGCTGTGTGCACCAATTTTTAAATACAACAGTACAGAAAATCTAAAAAATGTACATAAATCTAATCTTAAAGATTAGTTTTTTATACGACTAAACGTTCGAAAACATTAGTTATTTGACATTTACTTGAAATAATTGACAAGTATCGCCTTGCCTGTTTTTGAATGCACCCTCAAATGGGTTTATGATGCGGTTATTTGAAAAAACAAGTTTCTGTAGACTTATATGGTAACATGAACTCATTGTAGGGATAGTTGAAGTAGGGATATGAGAGAGCTAATAATGATAATATATTTGAACTTTATGTTATAAACAATTCAACTATACTTTATTTTTATATACTTAAGTAACGACAAAATAGTTATTAGTTTAGGTAACTTACCTGTCGCGTGTCCAAGAATAAATGATGAGAATAGTCCAGGATGTACGGGTACGAGTTAACATACTCAAAGGTTAATTGGTACGAACGAATTGTACCTCGCTTTCTTCGAGGACCCGGAACAGTGCTAGTTCCACAAAAATAGCATCTTCTTGAGCGATATTCACCACCAGTGTCACTCATGTTACTGGCGTAACGGTCAACGATAAAATAAAACAGTCAACAGTAACAATATTCAACAAAAGACAACAACCATAAAAATGCACCAAGGAGCACATATAGGACTTAGAAACGCTTGCGCACAGTGACAGTCAAGTGGCAACTGAAGTCAGGTAGGAGACGGGGGTGCGGGACAAGGAAGGGATGTACACGCGGTAATAAAGGAGTAAGAGATAGCTTTTAGAGCGAGATAACGCTATACAAACAAATGCGAGGTGCGGGTGGTGATAGAGGATTTAGATTGAGATAAGATAACGCTATACAAACTAAAGTGAATGGTACCGGATCGATTAAAACTTTACGGTGGCTTGAATATAGGCTGACTGCTAAACTCGCGTATCGCCTGCGCGGTGTGAAGGCAGCGGGGAGAGATGTTAGTGGGTGGCTACGCGGGGTGCGCGGAGCAGAGAGCACGGCAGCGGCAGCCGGCTCCATGTCCTCCCGCTAACATCACTCCCCGCTGCCTTCACACGGCGCAGGCGATACGCGAGTTAAACGGTAGGCCTATAGGTGCGTGTCTTATATGCCCAAATAGATTTGTAAGTATGTACCTACCTTAAAAGTAAGTTACCTTTATTTGTATTGATATAAACAATCAATTCAATTAGGTTTAAAACATGTTTGAAAACAGAGACTAATTTTCATAGTACCTACCTACATATTGGTGTTGGTGGTGCTTATAACTTGGAAACCTGACACTTTAGGAGTTTTTATTAAAGAATATTTTACGTTTGTATTGATGTTAAAAATCGATTTAATTAGATTTAAAACATGTTAGAAAACAGAAACCTTTAGTCATAGTACTTAGTGATGGCGCCACCAGTGTAACTTTGACAGCTCATAACTTGGAAACCTGACACTTTAGGAGAATTTGTCAAAGAATATTTTAAGTTTGTGTTGATCTAAGCTATCGATTTTACTAGGTCTCAAGTGGTGCTGCGATTTTGAAAAAAAATCAAAATGGCGGACAGTAGGTATTCCAGGCTCTATACAAAAATCTTCAAAGCCCTTTTCATAAAGTTTCCGTACAAAAAATTTGTGTACTGATCAAAAATAACCCTGTATATAGTATGGACATGGGTCTTACATAAACATGTGTTGGGTATCAAATTAATTATAGCGTAACAAACATACAAAAACGGGTTGCACTCTGGGAGTGCCGGCAGAAGTGGAAACTTGAACACTGTTATATTACTTCCTTGCGGTCTACTCTCCCTCCGTCTTACGAATTTTCGATCAGGTCATGTGTCCTGACGCGAGTGTAACATTTTTACCCATCCAAATAAGAATGCCACTATAGTACATTATTACAAGTGTGCTAAATTGGATATTACATTAGAGGCGAGTTTAGAGCCCGAGCCGAAGGCGAGGTCTCAACGGAGCCGAGTGTATTTCTGACAATAATCACAATCTGAAGAATAAAAATGCCGTTTGTGAAAACCAAGTGAAAACATCTGAAAAGAGGCGCGATCATTTTTTTCTGTTTTCGCTCGCAAAATGAGATTCACATTGACAAGTATGCCATATAGCAAATAAAAAAAAGAACTATATATTTTCACCGTTTTAGCATAAATAAATGATAATTTTCTGTTTAATTTAAATAATTTAGTGGATTTATATTTTTATTTACAAATAGTTTAATATTTACACTTAACTTTAAATAAAAAATAAAATCTGATCTCTTTGCTGATATTTAGAAAAAAAAAACGATGAGCAAATGTGTTGAAAAAGAAGTTTTCACTCTCCCACCGTCTTACGAATTTTCGTTCAGGTCACGTGTTCTGACGCGAATTTAACATTTTTTACCCATACTTACTTCAAAGTGCACATCGCTGCTTAAGTAGTTTTCACTACAAAATAAAACATACAATCGAATTGAGAAACTCCCCTTTTTTGAAGTCGGTTGAAAATAACTCTAAATTAAAAATCGAGTACAATCCCGAATTCCATAGCTTACAACTTTTATAATTTATAGAATAAAAAACCCGATTGCTTCATAAAAACTGAAAAGAAAAAAAAAGTTACTTCAGTAGTCGAGACTTTTGTTATTGAATATTATTGAATAACAGAACGATTTTAATAAACGGGAACCATCAAAAATCCGAAGTCCTAATAATGGGTCACGACACACGTCAAACTCATAAAATTCGACGGGGATAACTAGTAAAATGTTTGTTTTCAGTTATAGTTTTCGCTTTTCTTAATTAGTAACATAGATAATGTATAGATGGCGCTAATTGACCAAAATTTACCAAAAGTCGATTCTTACAAACCGCTATGTCGAATAACACTTATAAACCGCTGTGTTGAGGGTGAGTAGTAAGACACTCTCAGCGCGCTACTTACATGAAGCGACAGAGAGATCACGGTATCAGGGCAAATAGCCTACAACGCGGTATCGAAGTTTATACGAGCATTATATAGAACTCCCGAAAATCGAATGTTGGACATCGGTCCCTGGGTTAAGCTGTTACTTGGTCTAGTTACAATCCTTCCCTTACTGTGTAATATCATATCGCAGAAACCCATTAGCAGTTTGCAACAAATTGCAAACCTGTTTAGTTATCTGCGTAGACCATTGATTCCCAAAGTAATCCAGGTGGACCCCCACGGGTCCACGGGAGACTCGAAGGGGGTCTACGTTGGTGTGACAAAAAAATGGGGGTTCACAATTCGTATAAGCGGGGGTCCACAAAAATTTATCTGTTTTCGATAGTTAAAAACTAAAATGCTCCTTGTGCTGTGAGTAAGGTGTCAAAAATGTAAAGTTGGATGGAATAACTTTTTTGATTGGCAACCTTTACTTTTTTGACATCCACTCACAGCACAGCACAATCAATTAATTAATAAACCAATCAATTCTCGCTTTTTTTTTGAAAACTGTTAATTCGTGGTTGAAACTCAGCCGCAACTCAAATTCTCTTAATTAGATCTAATCTTCACATTTTATGTCGAGTTTTGGGAATATGGTAGAAATGTAGGTAGCTGCAGGGAGGGGGTCCACCGAAACCAGCAAAATTTTGAAAGTGGTCTATGAGAAAAAAAAGTTTGGGAACCTCTGGCGTAGACAGTGGTATCGTATCCACGCGGTCTATGATGTTCAAATTGGTAGGCTTTCGGTATACTGTGACAGTATTTTAAAATATTTTTAAAAGGATGCAACCCATAAAACATGTTAACCATTCTTCAGATTTTCGAAATTCGGTTGTTTATAACTTTTAAACGGCTGAACCGATTTTGATTAAATAAAGCTAATAAAACGGGCAAGTTTAAGTCGGACTCGTGCACGAAGGTTTCCGTACCATTACCTATAAAACCAGCCAAGTGCGAGACGGACTCTATAAAAACCATTATCTCTATAAAAATATTTTTTACAAAAAATTGACTCGCCTTCAAAAAGGGCGAAATATTTTTTTAAAGCTATGTTCACGAGTAAGTAGTGGTTATGGGTAAAACAGCAAATAGGTAAATTCATAGCGGAATATGGTAAATAGAGAGGATTTTTTTTGACGTCGGCGCCGAACGATTACTCAGGGAAGATGTGTGGTGGTAATATACGCTACCGGTCACTAAACGGTAGATCCCCACAAAGGAGCCCCAAAAAACAACTTAAAAGTCTCAGGGAACTACTTCGTTTACATTGATGACCTATTATCATCCACATATACGACCGTAAATTTCAGTTTTCTTTATTTATGACCTAAACTACTGAAGCGATTTCGATAAAAATTTTATGGGACCAATCTGGAAGTAGATGCTTCCGAACTAAAAAAAAATTTTTGAAATCGGTTTACAAATGACGGAGTTTTGAGGTAACAAATATATTTAAAAAAATACAGACTTATCTATAAAACGAGCAAAAAAATCACGTTTTTGTATGGGAGCCCCCTTAAATATTAATTTTATTCTGTTTTTTTTGTAAGTATTTGTTGTTATAGGACCAATAGAAATAAATCATCTGTGAAAATTTCAAGTGTCTTACTATCACGGTTCATGAGATACAGCCCGGTGACAAACGGACAGCGGAGCCTTAGTAATAGGGTCGCGTTTTTACCCTTTGGGTACGGAACCCTAAAAAAGCAATGAAATACCTACAGCATTTTTGCAACAACCAAAAATACAACAACTCTTGCATCCCTGAGGTGGATTCGAATGCAGAGCGTTCTGGTTAGAAGCCCTGACTTTTTCTCAAATGGTGCTAACGTGAAGCATTCATCTAAGAATCTCATCATAGTTGTAAGTTGAAATACCGTTCTACCACTTCAATTTTAATCTGATACAGCCATACCTACAGCAGAGCTTCACGGATCGGCATAGTATCTAATTAGATACGCTGTGGTCAGAGGAAAAATAGGTACAGACAGCGGCACGTCAGGTCCTACATTTTACTACGAAATCCGGCGATATTACAAACGACGAAAGAGCGATATCAAGATGAATATACATGATTATACTGATATGCTGCCGTGTGTACATTCTGATTAAGGAAATCTAGTAAGAGCTAAAATGGCTGAGCTACTTAACGTTGTGAATGTACACACGGCAACACATCAGGCTATACATGTCGCCCTTATCTCGTTCGTCATAGCGGCGCCGGCTTTGGTAGTGCAAATGGGTAACCTGATAGAGGAAAAAAAAACCTCTTTTCAATATTAATGCAATATACAGGGCTTTAGGTAAATCTCCTTCAACCTCTCGGGTGGTAAATTAGGTAGTCTATGAAACTGAACAACTTTCCCCCAATAATAGGTCAAAATACGAAAAAAAAATACAAACTTCATCAGCATATACCTAGCGCATTTTGTATGGGAGATCAAATTTTTTTTTCGTATTGTGACGTATGTTTCTTAGGGAAGTTGTTCAGTTTCATGGACTGATTTAGCACCCGTGAGGTTGAAAGAGATTTATCTAAAGCACTGTACTTATAGAAAACCATATTTCATTTATTTAGTTAAGTATTTTTTTAAAATTATTATTAATAATGGAATTGCTCGTGACCACAATCTAGCACAAGGGCGAAGATGCGGTCGAGGATGAAAGCGAGCTCACCCAGAAAATGCCTATTCACTCGAACTTTAAAGATAAGTATTACTCTAAAATAAAATAAAAAATCACCCCTGCAATTTATCGTTAACTTTTAAAGAAACACACATCCATTCGTCAAACTTATAATAGCCTTTTTTTTTGTCGGGGGTTAAAAAATTAAAATACACCATCTTAAGGCGGTAGTTAGAATGGAATGGAATGAACGCATCCATACTGACAAATCGGAACGCACCCGTTTCCCCGCCCGCGCCCTCCCCGCCATGCCCCGCGTGCGCCTTTCGCTCAGTGTTGCCACCTTAGTGCTTTCGGCACTAGATCTAGTGCTTTTTGTCATGTATTAGTGCCTAAAATTCGATTTTAGTTCCTAGTGCCCAATCTAGTGCTTTTTAAGAACTTAGTGCTAAATACAATGGGTATCTAATAAAATTACTTGTATATTCATTTATTTAAAAAAATGTGCATGAGTGTGTACCCGATTTCTACAATTTCCATAAACAAATTTGGGATGTGGTGTGAGCATGATGCTTTATGTGATTATAGTTAAGGGTAACAAAGATGTCCGTACTACGGTTTCTTTTCTTGGGGAAATCCCTTAAACCTAAGGAAATCATGTTTTTTCTATACTTTTGTCTCGGTCAAACTAATAAGTTTTAAAAAGAGAGAGAAGAATTAAGATTGCTGGGCGGGGCGGGCAGAATATTTGTAACAATATCGGGATAATTTCTTGTATTGTGTGAATAACTGATATAAATTACAGCAATCGAAACCAGGTCCATCAACTTCACAATCTAGCCAGTATTACAGCCACTGCAATCAACTCCGACAGCAGCCATGACGACTCGGAATCACATTTCATTGAAGAATTTTTTTTTATTTTTTTACGTTTAGCGCCCTTTTTTACACTAAATACACAAACTAGTGCTTTATCGCTGTTATTATTATTATTATTATTATTTATTTAAATTATTAAACATAAAATTTACACTGTTTCTTTTGTTTGGTTTGGTTTAGTGCCTTTTCGAAAATTGGGTTGGCAACACTGCTTCGCTAACTATCAAAAAAAAAACTTCATGTTGACTCACAAACTTGGCGGATACTATTTTCACTGACCTCCCACGGTCCGTTTTTTTCACACGAAAAGCGTTCAGTCATTAAAAAAGAAAGAGACCAAAGATAAGTCCATACAAAAAATGATTTTTTGTCTCACTCTATAGTTTTACATAGCGCCAAATAACAGAGTTGACAGATGTGTTTTTTCGGTTGTTATTAGTGACGAGTAAAACGAAACAAAAACTAATTAAATTACTATAACAACGTCTCGGTCTTTGTCATGAATGATTGTAGAAATCTTTAAAATTGGCCGCAATCTTGTTTGTTTTGGCTATTTCTACTAATACCTACTGCTGGTTCTACTGATACCTACTGCTGATTAAGCGGGGCGGCAATTTGAAAAATATAGATATTCTTAGAGGACACATGAGGATACAAAAATGAGTATTTTAAGATGTGGAAGCCAGCTGGATCCGACCCTTATCGTATTTTAGAGGTCAAATGACAACATCGATGATGTTTATTCCGTTCTAATGTCTTTTTAGGAATCCAATTGGGAGGGTATAAGGAAGTGACATAAAAAACAAATCTTCACATCATCTGCTTTCGAATGACACCCTAATCATCAAAATCGGTTCAGTAGTTTAGTCAAAAGTTTTTTTTTCCATTTTAGAGGTTGTCTAGCTAGATCACTAGGTACTGAATAGTACTTACTGATTGCTGAAAGAAAATGATTTGGTTTGAGAACTAAAAGCATCGGAGAGTATCTTCTACCCTTCATACATAAGGGGTAAGCAGTGCATTAGGGGTCTTAGAACCACTTGATGCCACGTTCGACATACAATTTTGAGGGTTATTAGATGAACCAATAATGTATAAAGGTGAGAGGTTTTCAGACTTTCGCCTATAAACCTATAATACAACAAAACCTTCGCGTCCTACTTACTGACTTTTGTAGTATGCCCGGGAAGAGTTGGCAGCTGGTACTTTTTAAGTTTAACTTGCACTCCCAGTTCAACGTGGAAGGCTATCTTCTATTTCACTCATTCTGTCGTAGACACGGCAGCACATCTGGCTATACATGTTGTCCTTGACGTCGCCCTTATCTCGGTCGTAATAGCGACGACATTCGTATTGAAAATGGGTAACCTGACGTACTGTTGTCTGTCATTAAAAGAACAAATTGTTCCAACACTGGTATTGATTCCGAGCTGATATCGCTGGAGCTTTTCAAAAGCTTAAACTATCTTCTTCTTCTTATCGTGTAGGTATATTCAAGAATGAGACGAACTTGGCTAACCCTGGTGTCAGAGTTTTCAAACCGCACAATGGCCTCTGACTTGGTTTTAACGACTGTAGTCAATCGACAACAGCCAGGACCGACAGCTTAACGTGCCCTCCGAAGCACGGAAACGCTCGTGATAAATTGCCTCTTTTGGTCACCCATCAGGTTCCCTGCTTCTGTGTGCGTCCCTTAACCTCACTGATCGGTTGAGATTAGCGAGAGCCGCTGGGTTACGAGCGCTTCAAGCTTAAACTATAAACTTCTAGAAAAGCTTTCTGGGTGTCGAAAGCAGTCTTCTTGCCCCTGCCATGCCGATACCGCGTCGTCGGCTAGACACAGTGTAGCATCCGTAAAAGGCATGGAAAATGGGCATATTCATGCATTGTGTTGGATTAGCTACCAGTTTAAGAATAGGTATGCGCATTCATAAAGTGCATTTTTATGAATAGAATAGAATGCCTGAAACTTTACCCAACACCAAAGGCAATCAATAATTCTTCGGGAGTATTTTGGTTGAAAAAATGCAAAGTTTTGTATGGGAGCCAGAGTCCGACTCGCATTTGGCTTTTTGTTGTTATAGCGATAACAGAAATATATCATTTGTGAAAATTTTAACTGTCTAGCTATATCAGTTCATAAGATATAGCCTGGTGAGTGGTGACAGATGAACGGACGAACTCACCCTTTATACACCCTTTGGATACGGAACCCTAACAAGTGGCTGTATAATTAATTACTCCTTTGCCAGTGTTAAATATAAAAAAAAGAGTGGCTGTACATTCATGTAATCCTTTGCCAATACTAAAATTAAAAAAAAAAAAGGTCAGTAGAAATAGCCTCGTCGCACAAACTCAGTGTTGCCAACTTAGTGCTTTCGGCACTAGATCTAGTGCTTTTTTTCATGTATTAGTGCCTAAAATTCGATTTTTGTTCCTAGTGCCCAATCTGGTGCTTTTTAAGAACTTAGTGCTAAATACAATAGGTATCTAATAAAATTACTAGTATATTCATTTATTTTAAAAAAATGCGCATGAGTGTGTACCCGATTTCTACAATTTTTATAAACAAATGTTGGGATGTGGTGTGAGCATGATAGCTTTATGTAATTATAGTTAAGAGTGACAAAGATGTCCGTACTACGGTTTCTTTTCTAGGGGAAATCCCTTAAACCTAAGGAATTCACGTTTTTTCTATTCTTTTGTCTCGGTCAAACTAATAAGTTTTAAAATGAGAGAGAAGAATTAAGATTGCAGGGCGGGGCGGGCCTGCAATATCGGGATAATTTCTTGTATTGTGTGAATAACTGAATTATAAAAATTACAGCAATCGAAACCGGGTCCATCAACTTCACAATCTAGCTAGTGTTACAGCCACTGCAATCAACTCCGACAGCAGCCATGACGACTCGGAATCAAATTTCATTGAATAATTTTTTTTGATGTTTTTTTTTTACGTTTAGCGCACTTTTTGACACTAAATACAGAAACTAGTGCTTTATCGCTGTTGGTTTAGTGCCTTTTTGTAAATTGGGTTGGCAACACTGCACAAACTTCATTTCATGTCAAGTTTTTTTCCTTTTGAACAATAAGTTTGTAGTTTTAATTTTGCACTGAGTACTTACTTGAATAGTAATAGTATTCTGTGTGGTAAATGGGTCGGCGTGTCGGAAAAGGGGCAGCCCACGGGACTTAATGATCTGGAGCAATTTAATCTGCAAAAGGAACCTACGTTTCAAGCAGTTGGGAGCCTCCAGTCACTTCGAATCTGGGGCGAAGAGCAAAACGGTGACAAGGTAGGTTTAAGTACCTACGGCGGCGTGTCGGAAAAGGGGCAGCCCACGGGACTTAGCAAATTTTCGAAATTTTTGCTGTTTTCGACTGTATCTTTTGTTAACTAGGAAAAGTTAATTACAAGCTGAGTGATATTTTTCTGAATTGTTATTGTGAATTTTAGGTAGGTACTTATATAATTTTCTGTTTTCATTTTGGTCATATTTTATTTATAATAGGTCTTTACCTATGAAATTGCCGATTTTTTCTCAACCTTTATTTTAATCATAATTTATTTGATTGAACAGCTATTACTTACTAAAATAGTTTTTTATTTACAACCTTGGCCATATCACGGAGATATTGAGTCAAATTAATACATATTTACTTTAGATTTATTTGCTGAAAAAGAAGCTCAAATACAGCTCGTTTCATCCGTTGCCCGTTTCATTGCTTATTTTTGCTGTACCGTTGTTACAGTCTTACAACTTTCAATAAAGTAAGTATGATGAAAATTAACTTAATGTTGTCCAAAGCTTCCCACAAAATTTTGCTAAATTTGGATTTCGCATTCCCGAGAAAAATCCAAAAACGTTAGTATGGAAAATTCAGTTTTCCAAAAATATTGTATGAAAAATGGCAATTTCATAGGTAAAGACCTATTATATCCCTGACAAGATCTAAACTATACCCATTTTCACAAATAAATTATTTTGTTTTGATCTCAATATCTGCTCTTTTAATATGTAGGTACTATTAATGTATACCTGCTAGCCTGGGCAGACGACCAATTTTCAGCTACCAGGTTCTAAAGGTACTTCCAAAAATTACTCACTCACTCAGTCTGGGTGCTGGGTGTATTGTTATACAACATCATATAAAAAATCATGGCTCAGATTGTAGGTATGGACTGCCGAAACTTAGGTTACCACACATGTGCACTCTGCTGTTGCGATAAGAGCGGTTTTGCAAAGAAAATGGAGTAACCTGATGCGCTGGCCTCTGTACAATCGCATAATTTACTTGTGAGCTGTAAGTAAAGCGTCTAGCAGAAGTTACAGCCGACGGAGAGTGTCTCCGCGGGACTTCGTTCCCGTGGGAATTCAGGAAAATCATGTACCCTATGTCCATCCCAGATAATGTAGGATTCTAATGGTGAAATAATTATTCAAATCGGTCCAGTAGTTTCGGAGGCTATTTGATGCTCTTTATAATATGTATAGATAGATAATATATAATTAATAAGTATATTAGTAAATTAGTAATAAGTATAATTAGTATTTTAGTAAGGATAAGGGGTGTTATAAGTTTGACATGTGTGTAAGTGTACCGATATCCTTTAATTTTATATAAATTTTTATTTTTAGGCTCCTGCAGTTAATAGAAACATGGAGACAAACTTGCTGAGATCTACTGTTTAATGGTCTATTGGAGGCTGGCCTCGGGATTCTGACAGTGAACCAGCGTTCCAGCACGGTTAGGACATAATATGGGGTGACTTCAAATTAGTTAACTGAACAAAAACTAACTGGCAAGGGGATTCTTGTTAAAAAAATATAGCCTAATGGTAAGCTTGTGGCACAAGAAAGCCGGGCCGTCCTCGTACCACCTGGAGACGGTCAGTTAATAAAGAGGCTGCATCAACTGGTCTCGGCTGGAAGGACATCGAAGCCGCTGCACTAAACCGAGAAGATTGGAAATCCTTTTTGCCAGCCCTATGTTCGTGGTGAGGGATAACAGAATTACATCATCATCATCATCATCATCGTCATCAAATTTGTTGGTGAAACTTTAGGAGGTGATTCTACCCACGGAACTGAACAACTTTCTACAAAAGACTTATATAAAATTCTCAAAAGAAAACGAACAAATCATTTTAAGTCGATCAGCTGATCGCTGAACTTTTTTACCGGGCTTTAGGTATCTCTCTACCTCTCGGGTGGTTAATCAACTGAACAACTTTCCCAAGAAACATAGGTCAAAATACGAAAAAAAATTTGAGTTCCCATACAAACTTCGTCAGCTAGCGCATTTTGTGTGGGAGATCAAATTTTTTTTTCGTATTTTGACCTATGTTCCTTGGGGAAGTTGTTCAGTTTCATGGATCGATTAACCACCCGAGAGGTTGAAAGAGAGATACCTAAAGCTCTGTAGAGGCATTTTTTTTAATTTTGACCTGTTTCTCGGGGAAAGTTGTTCAGTTTTCTGAGCTGATTCTTAACCTTCATTTTCGCCAACTAATTTCAAGGTCACCAAATATGCTAAGTTATGACTTTTTTGCTTAAATTACAGAGCATTGTGTTTGTTGGTGTAAATTTTACCGGAAATGTGTGAAATCCGTCATTGTATACAATTCCTAGGAAATGTGTACAGTTCCTAAAATGGCCCGGAAATAAATAAATAAATAATAAATAAATTCATTTATTTGCAAGAATACAATGAGGAAAATGAGGAAATGTGTGAAATGAATTATATTTGATACATTTCCTAGGTAATCTATACATTTCGTAAATAAGGCTTCTTCTGGGTGAGCTTGCTACATCCTCGACCGCATCTTTGCCCTTGGGCTAGACTGTGGTCAAGAGCGAACCCTTCATTAATAAAAAAAAAAAAAATAACAATCAGAAATGTATAAAATGTTTAAATTTTTCTGTTCATAAGTCATTCGACTTCTTTGTTCGATTGTGATAGATGGAACTGCGACAAGTAGGTTTGTTAGTAGCCTAACCCCACCAACCCGCTAAAGGTTGGTTGGGTTAGCTTAGGCTAGAACTGCGACCCCCAGTGACGCACCAGTCGAGCGAGCGAAGCGAGCGTGCCGCGGCAGCGGCCGGCGAAGTTTTAGAAACGACTGTGTTTGGGTTAAGCAGTTGTCGCATGTGGTCAATAGACAGTGAAAAATTTCCTAAAATTTCACATTTTCGAACATTTCATGGAGTGAGCAAATCCAATACGGTCAAGACAGATTCGTCACTTATTCAGTTTGGGTTTGGTTGTTTCATTAATTTTATTCACAGAAAACATTAGTTTTACACATTTCCTAGAGCAGTTTTGGAATTTTATACAATTCCTAGGAAATGTACACATATCCTAGGATATGTGTGTATTAAAAAATCTTTGAAACAATATTTTATACATTTCCTAGGAATTGTATACAATTCCTAAATTTCATACATTTCCGGTACCTAACATAAATAGTAATAAATCAGTAATTCATTGATGTGTCCTGTTTTTAACCGCTGACAAAAAAGAGGGCCATAATAAGTTTGATGTCTGTTCCTGTGTTTGTCTGTGGCATCGAAGCTCCTAAACGAATGGACCGATTTCGATGCGGATTGTTTTTTTGAAAGCTCACGTAATCGAAATGATTCTTAGCTATGTTTCATCTTTTAACCGACTTCGAAAAATAAGGAGGTTCTCAGTTTGACTCGTATGTATGTATGTTTATCCGTGATTATCTCAAGTTTGGCAGAACCAATTTTGATGCAGTTTTCAGAAAAGTATTTTTTTACATTTAGAAGAAGGTTTTGGTGTTTTAACCGACTTCAAAAAAAGGAGGTTCTCAGTTTGACCCGTATGTATGTAGGTACCTATGTGTCCGCAGTTATTCTCATGTACTTTTAATTATTTACACTAAAAATTTAGTTAAACCGACTTCAAAAAAGCGAAAAATAAAGACAACATAATTTAATGTGCTTGTACTACAAAGTACATTAAATTTCTTCTGATCTGTTTGAAGTCGGTGCCAAGCCAACTAAGTTTGATAGGCCGCTTTTTTCATTTAGGTAGGTACTTATTTTCACCGATTTCTCCGTTAGTTGTCGACCTGTTTTATTTACCTATTGATTTGTTTGAAGTCGGTGCGGGGGCCCGATGCAAATTAAACGTGGAGAGCGTCCTAGGTAACCACTTCTAGAGCAGTCATATTAAAAAAAATACTTCGAAACAAAGGAAACGTCTCATTGCATAATTTAGTAGTTTTTCTTCTTTTGTAATTGTAATTGTATGTATGTAGCCATGTATGTATGTAGTCTTCTTCTTATCGTGTAGGTATACTTAGTCAATTGTGTGGCGAACTAGTATAACCCTGGTGTAAGAGTTTTCAAACCGCACAATTGCCTCTAACTTGGTTTTAACGACTGTAGTCAATCGACAACAGCCGGGATCACGTGCTTAACGTCCAGAGCACGGAAACGCTCGTGATAAATTGCCACTTGTCACACATCAGATTCCCTACCTCTGTGTAAGTAGGTACATACATAGTTAGTAGTTGGTGATTACAATACAATAGACAATACGATATACCTACTTTATTGTACAGCCAGCAGCATGTCAGGTTACCCATTTGCATTACGAAAGCCGCCGCTATTACGAGCGAGACAAAAAAAGAGATAAGGGCAACGTCGAGGTCAACATGTATAACCTGATATGCTGCCGTGTGTACAATCAAAAATAATTATACAAAGCTTTAAAATGCTAATGAGGCGACCTTATAGCTGCAAGCGATTTCTTTCTAGTAACCTTTTTAACCGACTTCAAAACAAAGGAGGAGGTTCTCAATTTGGGTTATTTTTTTTATTTAGTAACCTTTACCTCAGGGATCATCCACCTCTGACGGGGGCGGACGTACCTAACCTACGTATAGCCTTTGAAACCTATTTGGCTTGGCACCGACTTCAAACAGATTAGTAAGTAAGTACTTACCTACCTACTGTGAAAACCATCACAATGTCAAGATCTACTCTCTCTTTTTCCTAGCGATTAGTCCCGTTTCTCATTCGGGGTACGCTTGACCATGATCCAGGGTTTGGCAGGTCAAGTCATTACAGTGGAGAGACCTCCGTGACCCTGCTAACAGGGAAACCTGATCGGATTGGATCATGGTTACACAATTACACATTCAGTCTGAATGTGCAGGTTTCCTCACGATGTTTTCCCTCACCGTAAGAGCATCGGTTAGTGTGCAACTAATGTACCTACATAACATAACTTAGAAAATGAGTCATTGGTACAGTAGCGTTCTTTAATGGAGGCATAGTTAAACTACTTAGCGCGTTGCAATAGGGACTATGTTCCTATGAACATAGTTCAAACGATTTCTCACGCACACAAGCTTGTAGCCTCCTCTAAGAACATAATTTTGCTAAGCGACATCTCCATCTCGTGTAGGTCAGAATGGCGGGTGTATTGTTTCAGAAATGATTATGTTATAAACGAGAGAAATGTACCTACAATGTACTAGTATGTACCTTTAATGAAAGTCATTGTACCTCCATGAAACGGGAGCCATAACAATAACAAAGTGAGCCGCGGTCCTTACGGTCTGAATCGCGGGTGTATGCTGAATATGAATGTATTACAATACCTATGGCTATGAAGTATTTACCAAAGGAACGTACCTTCAACGTACCTCACAAAAATATAATCTAAATCAAATTGGATAAGTAATTAATAAGGAAATCAATAAAACAAACTTTTGACGCCTACAATTTTTTAATAGCAATTCTTTAAGTGGCAACATTAGGAATCGCATTTACAAAAGGCAAATTGTTACCATTATTTTAAAACAAACTTTTGACACCTACAATTTTTTCATAGCAATATGAATAGTATTTTGTTTGTACTAAAAATGAAGCCTGACATGAGGGAAATATTTATAGGTATATGTGCTTCGATAAAGTAAAGAAACATGGAAAATACATAATAATTTACTCATTTATCAAAAGTCACAAAAAAGCGTGTTTACTTTAGTCCATATAATATACAATGCGCAATTATATTTTTACGGCTTCTTGTAGTTCGATTACATAGGTCATCATAACACACCCACTTATTCTGTCTGTAACAATGGGCCTTGTAATGACCGATTTTGTCAAATGTATTTGATATCGGCGGTAAGAATTCAATAATCCCCATGATGTTGTATGTTTTTGATTCTAGCTTAATTTCCAGTGGTACTTCATTTATACACACCGAGTCACTTTGACTTAACTCAAAATTTATAACATTTTGCAAGACATAAGTAAATGTTCGTGTTCCATTGCAGTTATTACGTCGACACACTACTACGTTATCGCTTGCCAGCATAGAAGCCGCGGAATCATTTAATTCTGAAACTTTTTTTTTGTTCATATCAAGTGGCAAAAAAGCAATCTTTCTGGTCACATTATTGATGACACAAGACTCGTTTGTACAATTTTCTTTGACATCAGCGCTATAAATTGCATCAATCAAGTATTCGTCAAATATTTTTGTCACGCTACAGTCACAATGTATTTCGGTGATTCCGTTTGAAATATTCGTTTTAAAATATTGTTGTGCAATTTGTGCACGAATTCTGTACAAGTCTTGTCGTGTTTTCTTGTCATCAAGCATATTTTTTAAAAACATACAAAAACTATTGCCAGTATTAGTTAATACAGTTGTATTCACGGCAAAACCATCAGCACAAGCCGCTGCGATTACTTGAGCCGCGGCATCAAATGCGCACGTGTTCTTTAGTACCACGTTTTCCACACCAGATCTAGTTTTTAAACCATTTAATAGAAGAGGAACGTGCTTAATGGGTGTTTTCTTTTTAGGGAATTCCTTGCTTCCGAGGCCTCTCCAATTTTCTATTAGCGTGGGGTTTTCTGCGAAAATCGAGTCATCTAAATATTCTTTTTTTATTTTTCTTGTATTTCGTGGTTTCTGTCCATCCTTTTTTTCTTTAACTATTTCATGATGTTCTTTGCTTGTTGCTGATTTTAATTCTCCAGCTATAAAGTCCGAATGTTTTATGATAAACTCATCTACACGCAATCGATTATTCTTAGTTGCAATATTAAAAACATATCGCTTTAAAGTTTTAAAACTGCTTTCAACGTTTGATGACGAGGGATTTTTCACATCAGAATTGTATATTGGGATCATCACGTTAGACCATAATGGTATACTCCCAACTAACCTTGTTAAATGCGGTATTAGTGACGGCATGTAATATAAATTTTCATGTAACATCTGATCATCGTCTTCTGTTAAAGAAACAATTAATTCTTCTTTCTCAATTTGATTTTTATACCAATTTGGCACATTTGAAGTTTCTTTAGTTTTGCAGTCTGTTTCTTCATTTACGTCGAATAAACATGTATCTTCTTTTTTATCATCGTCTGACTTTTGATATTCTTCATCGATATCTTTTAAATCTAACAATAGTTTCTTTAGCCGTAATTTAGATTTTGAACATCTTGTTTCTTCTGCGTCAGAGCGATTAAGACTAACAGTGATTATATCGCAGACAACTTCTTTCAATAAATCGTAGTTTTCTAGCGTCCTTATGAGCAACAAGCAACGAAAATAAAACGTCCTTACCCTGCCGTCAACATTTTTAAAACAAGTTAAATTGTATAATATTTTTATTAAATGGCTTACGTCGATTCGAATATAGGTTTCATTGGGCGTTACGACATTTTTTTCCAGTTTATTCAGAGAATGTGTCACGTACTCTTTAGTAGACTCAAAATTTGTGAAAGCCTTTACAGCTGCTCCGATAAGAGCTGGTGATTGATCCAATATTACTTCATTGGGAGGGGTTTTATTGTCAATCCAAGATTTTAACCATTTTGATATTGTGTTCATATCATGTGTTGCTGATAACATCTGAGATATCGGCACGCTTCTTCCATTAAACTTATCGTACATGATACCAGAATACAAAAAAACATGATTTGTGTTGATGATTTTCTCCGTAGGCCCAACTTCTTTTATCAAACTTCCAGTTGCATCTAAACTTAGAACAACTCTGTTATCTTTAATATATTGCCTATAATGTGCATCTTGAGCTGAAGACCAGTAATGAATGTAAAATGGATGCAAAGATATATGTTTAATTAAATCATCGTATGGTGGTATGTTTGTCATGGTCCAGACTGATAAAACGGGGTTTGTGTGGTAATGCTGGCTATGTCTGTCTTCATATTTTATTTGCTTTAAGCACCCTGAAGTCGGCAAGTGTGGTGGCTCTTGATCTGCAATATCCATTGTAGCATCAACCAATTTATTACGAATTGTAATAGGTGACTCATGTTTCAATTCATAACTTAATTCCTTCCTTTGCACAGGAGACAACTTAATTTTTTTCATGGGATTGTGCCGAAATGTTTTGTCGTAATTTAAAATTATTCCCTCACAAAAAGCAATTTTATCCGTAGGCCAATTGATTACTATTTTGATTTCAGCATTACATTCAGTGCAGAATCCATAGCATGTAATTTGCTCTCCATACTTCACCGAATGGGTTTTGAATGTCCAACTACATGGCATTTTTGATTTATTCCAAACCTCTTCTCGTAACAAATGAGCCCACTCATGTTTAGGCAATACAAATTTCTTTTGATATTTACCGCTGCACAAGACTTTGTTTCTAACTGTAAATTTTGCAATAGGCAGTATTCGTTGCCACTTGTAAATGTCTAATTGAAATGTAAATACCTTAGACACGTTGGATAATCCCTTTGTTTCTTCTTCGGATTCACTAGATTCAATAATAGCATCGACCTTGGTATTTTCTTCGTTTTGTGTATTTTTGTCATTTTCTGTATTTTCGAGATCGAAAAAAAAAGAATAATGTCTCTTCAATGAAATATACAGAGCCTTTTCTGATATTTTTGATTGTAATTCTACACTGATTGTGGAAAAAATTGGGTCACACGGTGAAGGCAAATCGTATTCATGTTTGAAATAGTCTTTATATTTAACGAAAACTTCTTTTTGTTCTTCTAATTTAACAACACTACACTTTCCTCCCCGCCTCTTCATTTTCTTTAAATTATTATTTATTTTTTTATTTCTCACCACTAAATTCACATTAAACTACACGCCAAACAAATTGTCTTAACTCGGAAAAACGAAATGACGTGACTGACGCTTGATTTTAAGTTTTACTAAACATTTTATAAATACCCTCAAGTTCTAATAAAAACAAAATCAGATGAAGATTCAATAGACAGACTGTAGTATTATTATTATTTTAACTATTTTCCTGCAAGAATGATAATTCTTGCAGGAAAAGGAACAAATAAGCATCTTTGTATATTTAATGCAAGGAAAAACATGTGGAAATATTGTAAAAATAAAGGCAACAATTTGCCTTTTGTAAATGTGATTCCTAATGTTACTACTTAAAGATTTGCTATGAAAAAAATGTAGGCGTCAAAAGTTTGTTTTATTGATTTCCTCATTAATTACTTATCCAATTTGATTTAGATTATATTTTTGTGAGGTACGTTGAAGGTACATTCCTTTGGTAAATACTTCATAGCCATAGGTATTGTAATACATTCATATTCAGCATACACCCGCGATTCAGACCGTAAGGACCGCGGCTCACTTTGTTATTGTTATGGCTCCCGTTTCATGGAGGTACAATGACTTTCATTAAAGGTACATACTAGTACATTGTAGGTACATTTCTCTCGTTTATAACATAATCATTTCTGAAACAATACACCCGCCATTCTGACCTACACATGTCTTGGCTCCTCGGTGAAGTTTTTGTAGGACGCATTCACCCGACATTGCACTGTCCTCCACTCACCGCTGCTGTTGAGTCATATCAAACAATCGGTAATGTAAACATGACGTAGTGTATCTTTATTTTGTCGATCTTACTAGCGTTATGTATGGTCCAGCGGATAAGCACTGTCCTAGCAGGGAGAAAGGTTCACGGGTTCTAATCCCAGCCGAGTAGTTTCTTTTTGTAATTTATTTTTGTTTATTAAAGCATTAACAACTATTTTCACACATAATATTACATTAATAATAATAATGTTACATTATTGTATCAGTGATAAAGTATTTGAATAAAACAAATATGAAATTTGACTAGGTAATTTTATTTCCTACTAACAAAACACATTTTTTTTCTGCAACTTGATCACTTACAGTTTTATTAAGGTTATAGCTTAAGAATTCGTTTTCATGAAGAAAAGAGTATTGAAGCTAAACCTCAACAAAAATTAATATTCAACTTGCACTACAAAATATAGTTTATAATAACAAAAGAATAAGTTATACATAAATATCACAATTTTACACATAACAATATTTAATTAAACTTGTTAAGCCTAAGAATCGATGAACTCCATTTATCTTCCGTATGAATCCATTATTTTCATACATTTGCACCACACGCTGATTCATAGATAACTTGCGATCGTCCACTGCGCGGCCGAGATTACACGTTACCCTCATTCCGTAATGATTCACCCGTCCTTCACTAAAACCAAAATAACAAGATTAATATAATAAGGAACAAAAACTATGCACCACTAATAAAATGCATTACAATAGTTAAGCTTATCATTTAGATGATATGTTTACGTTCTCAAAATAAATTATAAATTTAAAAACAGTGTTAATATTAAGTAAACATTAGAATACTCACTGTAAGACCTGTCTCATTAGCAATTTGGGATATATTATATCATATATTGTGCAGCGCAACAATACACTGCCTCTCCTGCAAACTTTTTATGTATTTGTATGCATGTCGAAAAAAGAAATCACAGTAAACTGCCGAAACGGTAAGAACACACGAGCACCTTCGCTTATGATCTAGCAATGACAAACAGGTTGCTCATGAACACCGAACCGAATGAATCTACACTAACTTCATTGCATTCAATTTTTGTATGGTATGGTCTATGACTATAAAAATGTTTGAAAACCAAAACATATCTAACAAAACTACGTAGCTATTAGGCGACAGTTGGGCTCGAACCCGCGCCTTGCTACAGCAGGCAGACAGTGTTTCCGCTGCGCCACCAAGACTTATGCTTTGGCTTGTGAAATTATGCTTGTTATCAGAGCAATAAGCGTAGTGGGGTATGCGGTATACGTAATTTGTGTCCATGTGTGAGTACACGAGCGGCCGCAAGCGACTTGTTTTCTGCGTTTTGTATTGACTATGCCTCCATATATGAACGTGATAGTACATTCAAGAGCACGTCAAGCTTGATACTTTGGACCGGCCCTGCATTATATGGCGCGCAGTATAAATCAGAGCTCAGCTTAAACTGGTAGTGTAAAGCGTGACCTGCTCTTGACTGTACATGGTGGTACTCTGGCTTACGAGTCCGACCCACTCGCCGTTAGACCACCGACGCTAGTCAAGATCTACATGAATTGGAAACAGTGGGCGCCCTTACTCGTCCCGTCTGGCTCCTTGCACATTATGTCATCATAATAATAATCTTTATTTCCTCTACAATGCGTTCTTAAAAACTAGTGGCGGGTGCCACCCATTAAGCCCGTCGCCTGTGCCACTCTTCTTATAATTAAATTACATACATTGTAGGTAGGTACGCCAACTATAAGACAAAGGTAAGTAAATATTAAAAAAAATGTTTTAACGTTCCTAATTAAAATTAAAGAAATAACAAAATGCAACTACATTTTACAATACAGTAACAGGAATAAGAGTATGCCAAGTGTGTATATATGTGTGTGTGTGTGTGTGTATACGTGTTGGGGGTGTACGGGGTTATGTGCGGTGCAAGGGTATATAATTACTTAGGTGAGTATAAGAATAGGTATGAATAGTTTTGTGAGTCAGTGCTTATAAGTTGGTTTAATACTGCATGAGTGTGAATGGATAAAGTGTGTCATGCCCAAAGTCCTGGTTGAATGAGGAAATCCTAGGTGCGCAGCCTTACGACTGTGTCTTGGGATCGGTAACCATGTAATGTTCCATTACACATCTAGCATGTCCTCAATCATGGCATTTAGTACCCAGAGTCCAATCAATCTGAAGTTTAGCAGCGTTCACCGAGGCAAGGAACCTGATAGGTGCACAGTGGCAATTCATCTTGAGCGTTTCCGTGCTTCCAAGGGCACGCAAAGCCGTCACGAGCATCGGTCCTGATTGTTGTTTGACTACAGGCGACAGTCGTTAAACCAAATCACTAAGTACATACCTACTTGATTATACCTTTATTTTTCTTCCTTCAAGCATTTCAGATTCAGGGTACCTATACCTACCCTTGTCCATGATCGGTCAAAGCAACGTAAAATAAACCTTAAAAGTTACGTAGCAAGGTTTTTTCATTTCTCATACTCGGAAAGTAGTGTTAATTTGATCTGATTATTGGGTGGAAAATGCTGCTTCCCTCCATAGGGAGGGAAGAACTCATACAAATTACTTCCCACCTAAGGGTCGGAATGAACTTTAAAAATAGAACTGCTGTCAGCTGTGAAGAGTTTTACGTAAAAAAAAAATGCTGCGGCCACGTGAGTTCCTGAACAGCCAGTGTGAACTTTGCGCAAACTTCTTTGAGCGGAATAAGCCGCAATAATTACTCGGTGAGTTCCATATTTAAAAGGGCTTTGAAGATTTTGGAATACCTACTGTCCGCCATTTTGAATTTTTTTCAAAATCGCAGCCACACTTGAGACCTAGTAAAATCGATAGCTTAGATCAATACAAACTTAAAATATTCTTTGACAAATTCTCCTAAAGTGTCAGGTTTCCAAGTTATGAGCTGTCAAAGTTACACTGGTGGCGCCATCACTAAGTACTATGAAATATAATTGCTGGATATGCAGGTTTCCTCACGATGTTTTCCCTCGCTGTAAGAGCATCAGTTAGTGTGCAACCGATATTAGTGTTCAATGATGTCAGTGTCTTTAGTTAAACTTATTATTATGAGTGACTACTTATTTTTATTTCTAACTATCATCCCGCCTGCAATCCACACAAACTACAGCGTTCAAAATATTTTAACACAAAGTTCTTGATTCATTGATATCTCTTATTGCTTTATTTAGCCTGTAGAATGGATAAGGACCTATTTTAGTACTAAAACACAATTATAAGAAACTGAGCATATTATAAGTATACGATCGACATACAATCGATACTTGTCAGCTGTCACTGTCTGTCACTGGTCATCTGAACAGTGTAAGAAAGCGATGTAAGTACTGACATTCGATGCTCCGCAGTATTTGTCATAGACTTAAGTATACAAAAGAGATTTTAATGAGTAACCTACTTGCCGGTTTGCTGTGTGCACCTATTTTTAAATACAACTGTACAGAAAATCTAAAAAATGTACATAAATCTAATCTTAAAGATCAGTTTTTTATACGACTAAACGTTCGAAAACATGAGTTATTTGACATTTACTTGATCGCCTTGCCTGTTTTTGAATGCTCCCTTAAATGGGTTTATGATGCGGTTATTTGAAAAAACAAGTTTCTGTAGACTTATATGGTAACATGAACTCATTGTAGGGATAGTTGAAGTAGGGATATGAGAGAGCTAATAATGATGATATATTTGAACTTTATGTTATAAACAATTCAACTATACTTTATTTTTATATACTTAAGTAACGACAAAATAGTTATTAGTTTAGGTAACTTACCTGTCGCGTGTCCAAGAATAAATGATGAGAATAGTCCAGGATGTACGGGTACGAGTTAACATACTCAAAGGTTAATTGGTACGAACGAATTGTTCCACAAAAATAGCATCTTCTTGAGCTGAGCGATATTCACCACCAGTGTCACTCATGTTACTGGCGTAACGGTCAACGATAACAACAAACAGTCAACGATAAAATAAAACAGCCAACAGTAACAATATTCAACAAAAGACAATAACCATAAAAATGCACCAAGGAGCACATATAGGACTTAGAAACGCTTGCGCACAGTAACAGTCAAGTGGCAACTAAAGTCAGGTAGGAGACGGGGGTGCGGGACAAGGAAGGGATGTACACGCGGTAATAAAGGAGTAAGAGATAGCATTTAGAGCGAGATAACGCTATACAAACAAATGCGAGGTGCGGGTGGTGATAGAGGATTTAGAGTGAGATAAGATAACGCTATACAAACTAAAGTGAATGGTACCGGATCGATTAAAACTTTACGGTGGCTTGAATATAGGCCGACTGCTAAACTCGCGTATCGCCTGCGCGGTGTGAAGGCAGCGGGGAGAGATGTTAGCGGGTGGCTACGCGGGGTGCGCGGAGCAGAGAGCACGGCAGCGGCAACCGGCTCCATGTCATCCCGCTAACATCACTCCCCGCTGCCTTCACACGGCGCAGGCGATACGCGAGTTAAACGGTAGGCCTATAGGTGCGTGTCTTATATGCCCCAATAGATTTGTAAGTATGTACCTACCTTAAAAGTAAGTTACCTTTATTTGTATTGATATAAACAATCAATTCAATTAGGTTTAAAACATGTTTGAAAACAGAGACTAATTTTCATAGTACCTACCTACTTATTGGTGTTGGTGGTGCCAACAGTGCAACTTTGACAGCTTATAACTTGGAAACCTGACACTTTAGGAGATTTTATTAAAGAATATTTTACGTTTGTATTGATGTTAAAAATCGATTTAATTAGATTTAAAACATGTTAGAAAACAGAGACCTTTAGTCATAGTACTTAGTGATGGCGCCACCAGTGTAACTTTGACAGCTCATAACTTGGAAACCTGACACTTTAGGAGAATTTGTCAAAGAATATTTTAAGTTTGTATTGATCTAAGCTATCGATTTTACTAGGTCTCAAGTGTGGCTGCGATTTTGAAAAAAATTCAAAATGGCGGACAGTAGGTATTCCAGGCTCCATACAAAAATCTTCAAAGCCCTTTAACTTTTAATTTCACGAACTGTAGGACAGTTTGACGATTAATATTAAATAGGTAAGTACTAGATACTAATATTATTATATATTATCAATATAATTAAATAGTTTAGTTAGATAAACAACTAGTTTTATTTTCCTCATATTCGAAATGAAAAGTAAGTAGTGTTTAACACGGGTAAAATAATCAATTCCTACTCAGACTATAGCCTCTCTGCGCTCGGGCATCTAAATACCTCTGGAATTGATTCTTTCCACCCTCGGTTAACAATCTACTAATTTCGTCCGTCGATCCGTCTTCACGCGGCGAATGTCTCTTCGTGCTTTTATTTTCGGAAAAATTTTGTACCGTAGCGGCACAGTATTACAGTGGTAGCAGTTAACATTCATTTTACGTTTTTTTTTTGCTTTGATCTACGCCGCGCCAATGAAACCTTTATTTCATCACTAGCTTTCCGCTCGGGAATTCGGGAAAATCATCTACCCTATGTTCATCCCGGATAATGTAGGATTCTAATGGTGAAAGAATTTTTCAAATCGGTCCAGTAGTTTCGGAGTCTATTCAATGCAAACAAACAAACAAACAATAAAAAAATTCTTTATAGGTAATATTAGATCGGCTCGGCTCGGAACTCCAACTCGCCTCTAATGTAATATCCAGCTTAGCACACTTGTAGCATAATGTACTATTAAGATATTAGCGGGCTCAGAAGACCAACGTCTTGCAGTGAAACGGTGGTCATGATCAACATTTTCTGGTTTGTTCACAGCAATTGCAAGTTTCCAATTAAGTAATTGCTTTCTATAAAATGACAGGCACTATGTCCAGAATTCCAAAGCTGACTATCTCTGGAGATTGGATGTTTTATAGTTTAAGAATATTTACGTGCATAGTAATATGTAATAACCATAGGTATTTTATGGTTTCAGACACCATAAAACAGACTGGACGGAGAAAAAATAATAATATCTGAAATCGTAATTTTGCATTTTTACGCTAAATTTAGTTTAAGGGAATACCAATTCAACAAAATATGGTCGGAATTTAATAATTCTATGTATGGTGATATTAATCAATTAAATCCAAAGTTTTATTTCAAAGTAATCACAAAATGTTTCACAGTAATGACAGTGTTATTTCACGAAATGGTTAGGTTTATTTCCTACAAGCAACAGATGGTGTTAAATACTAACAATGGAATAGAACAAGTATTTTTTCTAATGTAACGGTCAACAATAGGTACCTATTGAAAGTTTGATCAAGTCGGGTTAGAACCTGTTAGGTACGTGAAAAGTATCCATGGATCCTAAGAAAAGTATGAATTTATAATTTAAGTCCTGATTACATACTTATCAGTAACTAAGCAATTAGGGGTTTCAGAAGACCAACGTCTAGCATTGAGGCGGTGGTCATGATAAACATTTACTGTTTTGTTGTCTTCAGAGCAATTGCAAATTATCAATAAGGTAATTGCTTTTTATAAAATAACAGGCACTAAGTCTAGAAATTCAAAGCTGAAAATCTCTGGAGATTGGACGCTTTATATTATGAAAATATTTTCGTAAATAGTAATATGTATTAACCACAACTATTTTATAGTTTCAAATACCAAAACACAAACTGAAAGCAGAAAAAAAATTAAAATATTAAATCAAGAATTAGCATTTTCACGCCAAATATATCCAGAAGAAAAACAAATTCAGCAGATAAAGGACACATTTTAACATTTCCATCTATGAAGATATCGATAGATCTAATCAGGCACTTGGTTACTATTAAACACAAAAACTTTGTCAAGATTATTCCAGTGGTCAATTAGTATTATATTTTTTCAAAAGATGGCGCTTAAACATATCTTCGATTTCATAAATATCTCATGTCCTTCATTATTTTGTTCAACAATTGGTTTTACTTTCCAAATAGGTATACAGAATGATAAAAGGAGAGAATGGCTGGAAAATAGTTTTAAAATCTTCACTTATTAAGTACTAAATTATGAAATGAGAGCTTGTTTTCATTTCACGTTTCAGATACAAATTGATTATAGATAAAAAGGAATATTCAAAGTGTTGAAGATGGACCTAGGGCGTGTGTAAAATAAGTTGAGAAGTAGAATTAAACAATATCTAGGTAAATACATACCTACCTAACAATAGACTAATGAGATAAAGTTCTGCTACTCTGTAAGAGATGGCAGCGGGTTCGAATAAAAACTTAAACTAACATTAAAGTTTTAATCTAAAAAGATCTTCGTACACTTGTAAGTAGGGAGCTAAATTCTTTAAAATTATAATGAAAGCCACGCGAGGGACATACTTGTTCACACAATATGTTTGACTTTTTGACTAAAGTTCTGCTACTCGACAATAGACTGAGCTAGTATGTAATTTTTAGCCGAATTCCAAAAAGGAGGAGGTTCTACGTTTTTTTATGTATGTTCACCGATTTCTCCGCCATTTATGGACCGATTTTCAAAATTCTTTTTTTGTTCGAAAGATTATACTCCAGAGGTGGTCTCATTGTAACCAGGTTAGATTCTGATGATGGAATCCCAGGGAAATCGAAGGTAACCCTCAAATTAAATAGGCACTTACATTGTTTCTCACCTACTTTCAGTTATTTGCACTAATAATTTTCCACGTTAAAAGCGTATGAGTCACCGACTTCAATCCCAGCAACAGTTCGCACAAATTAGATAGGTAACTGTATTTTTTGCAGACTGCAATGCGTATTAGCAGATGACCACAAACGAAAATGTCATTTTAACCCCTGACGCAAAAAGAGAGGGGTGTTATAAGTTTAACGTGTCTGTCTGTGTATTTGTGTATCTGTCTGTGGTATTTTAGCTCCCAAACGGATAAACCGATTTTCGTTTAATTTTTTTTGTGTCATAGATAATTTTATCCCGAGTGTTCTTAGCCATGTTTCATGAAAATCTGTTCAGCCGTTTAAAAGTTATAAGCAATCAAATGTGGGGGCTAATACTTACAAATTTTTTAATTTTAGTAATAAGCTGGTTACTTTAACCCCCGATCTAGATTGTGATCGTAGACAATAATTCAGAAATCAAACAATTTTTATCACCCTCGACATTCGATCGCTTATAACTTTTAAACGGCTAAACTAATTTTGATAAAATAAAGATACATCTCGATTACGTTAGCTTCAAAAAAATCATGCCACAGACAGAAACACTCGCAACACATTTTAAATACAAGAACGATAAGTTAAATATTCAATGCAGGAATGATATATTCATTACAGGAACAATATATTCCATACAGGATCAAATCTCGATACGTGTTTCTATTATTTATGCGACGATTCGGAGGTTAAGTGTGACGGTAATGAATTGAATAATATCATAGTAGTAATCTCACGCCACTATAGTTGCAGATCGCAAGGAAATAACATTTCATTTGTTTATTGAATACAGGAACATATAGTTCCTATATCGAACAATCAATAATATGCTCTTGTATTGAAAATAAAAGTAACTGAAATCTAAATTCCATTGGAATACTGATTGTTTATGATTATGTACATAGCATGGCTCCTATTGAAACCATCTACCAACTCCAAATGCTCTTCCATCAAATGTGAGTTGCTTTATCTGTGTTTGCTCTCAGAAGGTTCTTGTGTTTAAATTTTCAAATATTAAAAATAAATTCTTCTTCTGTCACACATGTCACACATGTATGACATAAACTTTTTGAAATAAACGCAGGTCTTGAAAAGACTTTCTACCCCAGTTACTGAAAACATTGAAAGTTATCATCGATTCTAGAATAACTCCATGTGTGTTATGTTCTACTCTACAACAGGTGGCGCTAGTGCGCAACAAAATAAAGTTTGATATTTATGCATCTCTAGAGTGCCTTTCCAACTAAACATAAAATTAGTTGGTAAAATGATAGGAGGTGATTTTTCCATGAAACTGAACAACTTTTCCCAAGGAATCACTCTCAGGTTCAGCTTGGAAATATCTAATTTTCATTGTAAGATAATGTATTTTAGAAAAAGATAAGTTAAGAATATTTTTCAATTAAGTAATACATTAATTTTCAAAAAGACTTTAACACAAATTCGTCATGAACTAAAAGAGTTTTTAATGTCAGCATAGTGGATAACCCATAAACATATCGCCAATCGCAAAATAGCGCACTACCAGTCTTGTATATAATATATTATTGTTCTTGTTTAGAAAATTCAATATGTATCGTTCTTGTATTGAAATCACAGTTTTTGTGTTCCATCGTTCTAGTGTTGTTCCCGTCTTGATTCTTCTTCTTATCGTGTAGGTATAGTCAAGTTTGTGGCGAACTTGGATAACCCTGGTGTCAGAGTGTTCAAACCGCACAATGGCCTCTGACTTGGTTTTAACGACTGTAGTCAATCGACAACAGCCGGGACCGACAGCTTAACGTGCCCTCCGAAGCACGGAAACGCTCGTGATAAATTGCCACTTTGGTCACCCATCAGGTTCCCTGCCTCTGTGTACGTTGCTTAACCTCACTGATCGGTTGAGATCAGCGAGAGCCACTGGGCTACGATGATAATTGTTCTTATTTTAAAATTTGACAACTTCCGACAAATTTTAGGTACGATTTTGACTTATCAACACCGGTCACATTTGTGTTAAAAATTTGAAGCTGTAAGCTTAATCAGTTTATGATGAAACAAAGTTCCTGTATTTAAAATTAAAGTAATTGTCTCAAATGAATCATCGTTCCTGTATTAAATTATTATTGTTCCTGCAATGAAAACAACTGACCGTTCCTGTATTGAAACTGTAGTTTCTGTATTGAAACTGTAGTTCCTGTATTAAATTATTGTTCCTGTAATATAATATAATCACTATATTTCTCAAATATTCGGAAATTTTACGTATGTATTTACCAAAAAAGTATATGAGTACTTTGTTTTTACCCTCGACAAAAAAGAGGGGTGTTATAGGTTCAACGTGGGTATTTATGTGTCTGTGTATTTGTTTGTCTGAGGTATCGTAGCTCCTAAACGAATGGACCGATTTTGATGCGGTTTTTTTTGAAAGCTGACGTGATCGAGGTGGTTCTTAGCTTTACTTGATCAAAATCGGTTAAGCCGTTTAAAAGTTATAAGCAGTCGAAATGTCGGTGGCTATAATTTTATTTTTATTTTACAGTTATTCACCGTAACCTGTAAATATCTTATCGGATGCTTACATAATAAGGAATACACCCACCAAACTTCACGTCTCTACGACCAGCGGTTTAGGCAGTGCGGCTATCCATCATTCAGTCAGCACAAACTCCATCATCAGCTCGGCAAGATGAGACGATGAGATGACTATGACGCAAATATCTGAATAGCTTTAGAAAGTATTTGAAAACATTGGAGTTGCTTATAAAATTTGAGTGTTGCCCACGGTTTCTCTAAAATTCCATAATCAGATCCCAATTTAGTGAAAGTGAGACTATCACATATGAGTATACCTTTTCAAACATAACACTAAAATTAAAAATTTTGAATCACCCCCGACATTCGATTGCTTATAACTCTTAAACGGCTGAACAGATTTACATGAAACATGGCTAAGAACACTTGGGATAAAAGTATCTATGACACAAAAAAAAAACAAAACAAAAATCGGTTCAGCCGTTTGGGAGCTACGATACCACAGACAGATACACATATATACAGCCAGACTCGTTAAACTTATAATAATAACTAGCTTTTCCCCGCGGCTTCGCTCGCGCAAAGAACTCTTTTAGTCACCCGTTTCACTCTATGTATGTAAATGTATGTATGTAAACTCTTTATTGCAAACTCTTACAGTCTAATACAAAAGATATTACATATATATGCAAAGGCGGACTTATCCCTGAAGGGATCTCTTCCAGTCTACCTTAGAGATGGCAAGAGAGAACCAGATGTGGTACGGGTTACAACGCAATAATGTTTGCATTACCTACCTACCAATTAATGAAACAAAACAAAATAACCTATTCTACAATATACAATAAATAATACATATAAATATATATATATAAAATATATATGTGTATAATAAATATATATATATATATATATATATATATATACAATAAATAAATATATGTTCAGACGTATTCACCTACGAGATAAAAATCATTAGCTATCAAGAGCAGATGGAAAACCCCAGAGTTTTTTTAGCGACTTCTGAAATGAAGCCAGGGAAGGAGCAGCCCTAATATGTTCAGGGAGCCGATTCCAGAGCCGTACACCTTGCACCGAAAATGATTTGGTGTATGTCTTCGTGGAGTGAGTGGGCATGAGAAGCGACAAACTGCGACTAGAACGAAGCCGTCCACCCGCCCCATCACAGAAAGAGAATTCTTGACTTTTTGGGGATGATTTTTGAAAAATAGCGAAACACGTGTCCTTTTATTTGCTTCGAGGTATATCTTGACGAAGTTTTGAGTCAAAATGTGCAAAAAAATTGTTTTCTCCATACAAACTTTGAAGCCCCATTTCACCCCCTTAGGGGTAGAATTTAGAAAAATCCTTTCTTAGTGCTGTAAAGTTCATCGCCATTATGGGGGTAAGTTATTGAGGTTTGTGGCTGTAAAATAAATAAACAAAACTTCGTGTTTTTTTTTAAATTGAAGTAAAAATAATTAAATCTACTGGTGTCCTGTCTATGCCCAAAGGTCATTTTCATTTCTAAATTGTTATTATAATATATCAAAAGATGTAAATATTAACTGAGTACAGGTACAGTTAAGATTACATCAAACTTAACAACTTCGCTCTTATTATAAGGGAATAGAGTTTATTTTTCATGCTTACTTGATGAGCTCTTGACTGTGCCTGCATGTGTGTTTGTTACACAGCTAAAATCTAATTAAACCAGTTTAAATAAAAATAAAAATGCCAGATATTTTTGTGTTTTCATAAGCATTTGCTAACGTTTATTTCCTGTTGATTCCTAACTAAACAAATAAAAGTTGAGATCTTATACACTTGACGTTGATAGGTATTACATAGAAAGCTGCAAAAAGGTATACATAGAATACATTGGTGCTGTAAAAATACAACTTTTTGATTTGAATTACTTACTTAATAAAGACGTAAGCTGAATAGAATAATCATGTTTGTTACATAGATAAAAAAACCTTTAAACAGACGAATATTTGCTAATTCAGAGTAATCTGTATTTAGCTATGCTTATTACCTAAGATTTCAATTAAGTTATAAATAAATGAATGTTTGAAACCTAAAATAGCATATAGGTAGGCTTACTGAAGTATTTATAATATACGAAGAGGGTATTCTAATTGCTTGAAATGCTCTGAGCACTTATGCAATGTGCATCTAAGGTCCGTATTATAGAACGCGACTCAGACTGATTTATACTTAAGCAGCAGTCGTCTTTGTCATTTTGATAGTGAAAGAAAGAGACAATCACTACTTAAGTATTGATCAAGCTTGGTAATTTAGGTAATACGGACCTAAATTACCAGTAGAGGGAATGTCGACCGAGACTGGAAAAGCAGTCTGCATTGCTGTCATACAGCATACACAACTATAGATATTGATTGATTTTATAACATATTATTAAACTTTCTGAAGTTTTTTTTTTTTTCATTTCTTGACATTGACTCCCCGCCCGTACGGCCCGTACCCCAGTGACGCCTACATCGCATAAGATGCTGCCTAGCTAGTACTAGCTACATGAGCAGGATGACCGGCGACCTCGAAACTTTTTTCTAATATTTTCATTTTTTAACTCGTGATATCTTTTGAATGGAATGTCCGAATTGCATAATTCAAAAAGTTGTATAAAGATATTAAAGCAGTCTTGAATACAAAGTAATTTATTTTGATAAGGATTAATACCAAGATACAAATAAAGAGCATTTTATAGCGGGTGACATTTAAATTAAATTTTTAAAATAAAAGAACACATATTGTGGCATAAGTACAATAGTTATACATATGCTATCGCGAAACTTTTTGTAAATATTTATGTGTTCTGCAAAGTCGTAGTACATTATTTTATTCTATCATCAATAGTTTACGCAGCGCACGCAATGTAAAGAATATTTTAGGTAATTTTTTTACACCTTGGGTTACATTATTTGAATTTTAGTAAGGATCCCTAATTTTTATGAAAATATAATATAGCATATGTCCATCGGGGATAATGTAGCTTTCTAATGGTGAAGGAATTTTTCAAATCAGTCCAGTAGTTTCGGAGCCTATTCAATGCAAAAGAACAAACAAACAAACAAACAATCAAATATTTCCTGTTTATAATATTAGTATAGATAATAGTAAAATCATTTATTGTCAGGCATCTAAGGCCCATAGACTAAACATACATATTTC
>OX465257.1:600000-762201 GCA_949987775.1 Aproaerema taeniolella
GTAGAAGCCATTAAGTGGGACGTGAGTTTCATTGTATCGTGGGCAAAGGCCTGACAGTCTGTCACCACTAAGGCATATATTACTACGTCTCCTAAATAAAGTCCCATTCATTCATTGAATTGGTTCTAAACCACTTGGTGCCCTGCCAACCTCGACGTGGATTGCAGGCGTGAATGCATGGAAACAAGACAAAAGATAAGCGGCAGTGTCTGCCAATCTCATTTAAAAAATTCCATAGGATGATTACGCAGTCCCTTCACGTTGTATTAGCACTCTGTCATCGAAAAACGTTTGAGTTAATTTCCAAATTCCTTTCTTCGCACGCAACTGTTTTGTAAAATAAACTGCTCGTTATAAGCTAGTCCTTATTTCCGTAGAAATAAGAACTATTTTGACAAGATTATGCTTAATGTCTGTTCTACCATAAAGCCTACCTGTCTCGACATACAAAATCGTTAGTTTCTTTCAAACTTAAGCCATTTCGACACTTCCGAATAAGAGAAGTTTCAAATTACTTATACAAATTATTCTTTCAAGATTAAATTTAAACAGGGGTGACAAAAATGGAAACCATCAACCTTTTTATTTTTAGGGTTCCATACCCAAAGGGTAAAAATGGGGCCATATTACTACGACTCCGCTGTCCGTCCGTCCGTCTATCCATCCGTCACCAGGCAGTATCTCATGAACCGTGATTGTTGGACAGTTGAAATTTTCACAGATGATGTATTTCTGTTGCCACTATAACAAAATATACTAATAAACAGAATAAAACAGATATTTAAGGGGGCTCCCATACAATAAACGCGATTGTTTTGCTCGTTTTTATAGATAATGGTACGCAACCCTTAGAGCGCAAGTCCGACTCGCACTTGGCCGGTTTTTTCTATAATTATAATGATAACCAACTGACCACAAATCCAACTACTAGAGGATCTCAATACTTGTAGTGACAGTCAAGTGTTCGATGAAAAAAACTATTTCTCACTTATCTTCCAATCACCGAAAAGACACTGGAACAACTCAACAAGGAAACACTCCTACAGGCAATTTAAAACCAGTCAATAGTGCGAAGAGAACGTGCAGTAATGAGCAGATGTCATCGCTTCTGACGGCTAGCTCGCGTCTATCACCTGCTAAACGCTGGACCCATTCATCATACCACAGCTAGTGCTATTACTCCTCTATTTTAATTACCAACTCTCCGCCTATTACCTCGAATTCTTCTCATTGTAAATATACTTTGCAATCTTTTGTAGAGTTGGTTTTTTGATTAAAAGTTCTACAATTGAGCCTTTGAGGTCAAAGCAGAGATGATTAAAGATCGAGTAATAGTTTTCTACCTAAAACCTCTTTTAAATATTGGTTAAAAAAACACAAGGAAAAAGCTTCTGGAATCAATAACTAGAATATAAAAGGTTTTTTTTCATTTTCAGAGCTTCGTTCCTTGTAAAAAATGGTTTAGTTTAACTAGAATATAATAGGTTTTTTTTTTCATTTTCAGAGCTTCGTTCCTTGTAAAAAAATTGTTTAGTTTAGTCGCCTGGTTCGTAAATAAAAGAGTTTATTTTCTAAGAATATTGACTTGAAGAATTTATATTTCAAGTTCTGTGTAGCAATTTATTGCTTTAAGAATGTTCCATCAAACTAGTGTAAACATTTGTATAACTAATTAATTTAAAGACGTAAGTTTTGTTAATTAATAATATTTATAATATCTTCTTAAAAACTGGTTCAACGGTAGCAAAGATATACATAGAGATAAGCATATTATATACAGACGGATAGAGTTACAAAATATTAGGTGCTGGGATGTGAATTAACATTTATTTATTACCAAGTTGCTACATATCTAAATACAAATCTACTTCTTTAAATATTTTATAGAAAAATACATTTTCCGCATTTTATTTTTTGAAATACAGCGTTCAAAACATTTTCATTAGGTTTCAGTTTCACTTTCACTTAATAATTTATAGTCCAGGGGTCTTTTTTCTCCGAGGTGCCTCTTCTCAAGTCAATTGAGATGTAGTTACTTACTAATATAATTCTCACTTGCCTACTGCTGACTGTTTTATTTATTTTTATTTTTTTATTTATTTTAAGAAATAAACAGAAAATATTATAGATTTCTTATCTTATCTTATCTTATCTTATCTTATCTTATCTTATCTTATCAAGGAGTAAAACAGATTTTCCGACATCCTGGAGTTCCGGATTTCCGTCTCCTAGGTGTTAGAGGACTTATCATCATAATATACAGTCCAAAATGAGTGTGACCCTCGCTCGGGTTCGTTCCTCGTGCAGAAAATTTTGCTGGCCATACCACGTAGCCAGGTGGACAGCATCTGGGCACCTTTGAGCGGGGGATCTGCGAGGGTATTTTTGACTAGAGTTTGGTGGTGGGCTAGATTAATTATGACAAGGCGTGTTGAGGGGTGTTATAAGTTTGACGTGTGTATCTATGTGGCATCGTAGCTAGTAAACGAATGGATCGATTTTCGATAAGTTTTTTTTTGTTTAAAAGCTGACGTAATCGAGATTCGATACGATTTCTTATAATTTTTAAATGGCCTGTCAAATATTGACCTGTAGCTTCGTCAATATTTGACCGACCATTTAAAAGTGATAAGAAATCTAATTTCAGGAGTGATATTACAATGTTTTAAATTTTAGAATTCATTTCAATAAATGAACTCTATTTAATTTTTTTTTATTATGAAATTTTACACAAAACTCTTATTCGGATTTGAATTTTTATCTTTCCACTCATCTCTTTGTTGAAAATGTTACGTTCTCCAATCCAGCCCGATTCCATTGAATTGCGTAGTTATATCACCTCGAATATCAGCCGGTCGCCGACCCCTGCGCCGGCGCACGGTCCCATGTGACGTCGCGCAGATTCCTTAAACGATATTTATTGCTTCATCCGCAAACTTTGGGGGAAATTGATTTTTGCACTCATTTTGGTTAAGTTTATGACAGTCATATATTCATGATAATAACAACCCTGTAAGATATATGTTTCAAAAGAGGCTCTCCTTAAATATTGCATTAGTTTTCATATCGGTTTACTTTACCAACGAATCCCGCTTATTTTTACAATTATACTGCCTCTGATTTCTATAAGCCAAAGTTAAAAATAGTTTTAATTTCATATAACATTCAGAATTTTCTTAACATTAGGCAAAGTAGTGAATTACTTTAACATTTTTAACTTTACGCCTATTCGCAAAGCTACAGTCTTTCCCAGAGAAGAATAGGCAAGAAACTCCGAGGGTTGTTGCTTTTAAAAGCAATGTAATTGAACAATAATCCAACTAGTTATAATAAATGCGAAAGTTTGTGAGGATGAATAGATGGGTGGATGGTTGTTACTCCTTCATGCAAAAACTACGAGACTGATTTCCATTAAACTTTACTACTTATATAAAGCTTAGACATCAGAATAATACATAGTCTACATAATTTTCTTAAATTCTCACGAGAATGAAGTCCCGTGCGGAAAACTAGTATAATTATAAATTATGCCTAAAACATCGTTTTACATTCTTCTATTTCGCGTAAAAACACGACATTGCCCAAAAGAAGTTTGTATATTTTGCAATACTTAATAGAGAGCTAAGAAAAGAAAGTTTTTATCGTAACGATTTCCGTACCTATCATATCTGATACAACTTTTTAAAGATAGTGCAGAGTATATAAGCAATTTATTCAATTTATTTATCCAAAGTGCGATTCACGCAAACGAAAACGAATAAAACTCTCTCGGCTTTAAAAATATTAAAATCATTAAACTGCGTTGACATTTCCAATCGTCCCCATTAAGTATTCACATTTACACCGCTGGCGCAGTACGGTTCGACTTCGGCTCTAATTGAGAAATAACAGTCCTACATCGCTTCATTATATCGTTTCCTGACGAAAAAAAATCTTTTTCAATAAAGCGAAATACAATTTGTTAGTTTGGTTTTCTAAATGGTTCAGCGTGGAATACTTAATAGCAGTCAAGATAAAAACAGTTTCCCTGTCTTCAAGAACAGACACCAAACAAAGACAGACCTAGCCCGAAATCAAACATACATACAATCTTTTTACATAAATGTTAGACCCGGCCGGGAATCGATTCCAGGATCCATAGATTTGAAGGTGTTTCTGTTTGAAGTCGGTGTTTCACAGTCTATCCGAACGTCAGCCTTCGCACCAACTTCAAATAAATCAGTAGGTAGCACATTAAATGATATGACAGCGTTACTATAAACCAGTGAACCAAACCGTTCGTCTGTAGATAGTGGTCATTAGTACCAAGCAACCACCTGAGCCACTCCTGACCAAAACACGGCCATTTTATACGGGAAACGGGTTCCGAGGCTTCCATTGTTTTCCTTTTCTTCCGTGAATTAAATTCTACTACCACCACGACGCTTTAGACTCGATTTAAAACTTCGCTGTACATTACTTTTTTCGTTAATCTTATCCAGCTACCTTAGCACAGGTAATGAGACTTCTCTTTCATGAGAGTATAGATTTCCAAATCAAGACAAGGAAAATATACCCAATTTGTATTTAGGGAAGTTTTAATTTTTCTTGCGTTTGAATTTTGATGCGTATCATTTGTCAGCGTCAATCGAACTCATTAGAAATGCAAACTTCTTCTCTTATATTCATGATTTTTAAAGTATTTTCTGTGGTTATATTTAGGTTAAGGGCAAATGGTAAATAAAAGATAAGACATATATCTTTTTTTTATTATTATAAGATGGGTTAACTCTTGACCTCAATCTTAACCATAAGGTCAAAGATTAGGTCGACGATGGAGCGAGTTAACCCAGAAAATGCCTATAAAGGCACTGGTACTCCCACGCAATGACGGAACACAGCAAGCTGTTTAGCGTTGGACTTCGGTAGGAGGGTGGTCGTGAACCAGACGGCCCTTTACAGAGCCTACCACACCGCATGAGACCATAGGACGACACCTCAGATTCAGAAAAAAATTAAGTGTCGTTGCCTGGGATGGATTACTAGGAGGCAGGTCTTATTTGCGTTTCCTTAGTCACCTCTTACGCACCCACAGAAAGAGACAGGGTGGTGTTATTCTCAACCGATCACCACACGGTCAGAATCGAACTAATTCGAAGCTCGTAATGGATTTGTGATGATTAGTTGATAGATCAAGGCTAGATTCCACATGAGCCTGTCAAGGTCTCTAACAATAAAACAAACGTCTTATTTACCTCTTACGTCATTTGAAGCTATTTCTCCTGTCCTGGCCAGTATACAGGGTGTAACAGAAAGGTGTAGTCATATTTCAGGATGGTGCCTTGGGGAACAACTTTCCCCAAGGCACCTATTTAAAATCTCAGAAAAAAAATCGCCTCTCCATACAACTTGTGCGATCAGCTGATAGGTTTAGTATAAAAGGCCGAATTTTTGTTTTGAAATTTCAATTAGGTTCTTTGGGGAAAGTTGTTCAGTTTTATTGGCTGGTCACCATCCTGAAATATGACTACACCATTCTGTTACACCCTGTATTAATACATTTTTTCTTTACCTTTCCTGTTCCTTCAACTTCCACGGCTGCTGAAACTCTGACGTACTAAAACTGAAAAGCTCATACGTAGCAATGTACACGATACCAATCGATACAATCGCAATATATCAAGAAACATCAAGTATGATGTTGGAGAACATGCCCCAGGGTAGGCTGGGGTTTAGTACCTGAGTTTCATATATATGTTGCTTGATATAGACAATTGAAGATCGGGGTCTGATATCTTTGGCAGTAAAATCACAGATGTGCCAGTTAATAACGATAGTATGGCAACTTTCTTGTTTAAGTATTGTTTTTTTTTAAATGTATATTAATGAAGTTGTGAAAAAGACTGTGTGATTCGAAGTTGGTGTAAAAGTAAATAGATATATATTAAACCGACTCCAAAAAAAGGACATGGTTCTTAATTCGACTACATGTTGTTGTTTTGCAGGGTTCCGTACCCAAAGGATAAAAAACGGGACCCTATTACTAAAACTCCGCTGTCCATCCGTCCGTCCGTCTCTCTGTCTCTCTGTCTGTCTGTCTATCACCAGCTGTATCTCATGAACCCTAGTAAGACAGTTGAAAATTTTCACAGAAAATGTATTTCTGTTACCGCTATAACAACAAATACTAAAAAACAGAATATAGTAAATATTTAAGGAGGCTCCCATACAACAAAAGTGATTTTTTTGCAGTTTTTATACATAATGGTACGGAACCGTTCGTACGCGAGTCCGACTCCCACTTGACCGGTTTTTTATGGTAGGTAAATACTTCATCAACGAAAATTAAAAACCGATATGTATACTGATAACGTTTTGGTTTGTGTTTCCCTTGGGACTGAAGTCTGTTGAGTAAGATTCATTTTTAACAAATTTTGCAAAAATAAACCATTTGTCTACCTAGTGATAAAGTGAAGTTATTATAAAATATATAGGTACTAAAATTAATATATATAAAATATATACGAACTTTTTACATAAATTCAGTGAACCAATTTATATACGAAGCTTAATCTCTATCAGAAATTTTATATCTATCACATTTTAAGCTCTAATCTCTAAACCAACGACAATATTATGTAAAATAAGTTTTTATTGTTACCAAAAACCAAATAGATAATCTTTATCTAAGTTATTTGGCCATTGAAATGATCAAAAACTGGTTGCTTCTATTCATGGCATTTTTATTTCCATACGTAGACGACATAATTGTGCAGTTATGTCTAATGTTATGGTTATTTATTGGTTCTTGGTGGTTTCATTGTGAGATCCAAAGTAACGATTTGACTGGTTTTTAATATAGCAAAATCTTAAAGGAGGTCCGGTCCATACAACGTTGGGCCCAAAAATACAAAGTGCTGACCAGCGAAATAAAATGTGTCCTCCTGATTGGGTAGTTCCATTCAACAATTTTTCACTATGGCGCCAAATCTCTCGGTCCTTCGATGAAATGTTTTTTTTACATAAAAAAATACATTTTAGAATACATTTTAAAATGACTCCGATTTTAAAAATTATTCGGATCACATCGATTTAGGGATAAATTTAGGGACGCAGATTCCGAATATTGGGTTGGCTTTCACGTAATATAAATTTTCCACGTTAAAAACGTGTTCTCATAAGTTTTCTCCACCGACTTCAATCCCAACAACAGTTCACACAAATTAGATAACTAGTATTTTTTGCAGACTACAATGCCTTTTAGCAGATATTACCACAAACGAAAATGTCACTCATTTAATTAGATGATGATCTGGTTTTTCGATAAAATGTATATGGGACCACTTCTGGAGTATACTCTTTCGAACAAAAAAGAATTTTGAAAATCAGTCCATAATTGGCGGAGAAATCAGTGAACATACATTCGAACATAGAACCTCCTCCTTTTTTGAAATCGGTTAAAAATCAAATAGCTTTTTCCCTTAAAAAGTACAAAAGAGTCAGCGTACGACCAAACACCAGTATTCATTCAAATTAAATTATTATTAGCTTCAAAGCGAGACGTTTCCGGCGTTCATATTAATAGTCGTGACTTAACAATATGCCAGATTTATATAGTACATCAACCATTATGTGAAGTTTTTGGGGTGATGTAGAGAGAACAAAGCCTATACGAGCTTAGCTTTGTTTGAAAAGCTGTATGAAATCAGAGCGTTTGCCATTCAAAACATAAAATAAGAAAGTAATATATACTGAACTTTATTCTTTTCCAGATTTAGGTATCCTCAAACGCAAAAGATGCAGAAATTTTGTTTTTTACGTAAGTAGGTACAAAAAATTATATTTGTAAAAAGAAAGACAATATAGTGAGACGTAATTTTTTTTTGTTATTGTATTTAATTGTCAATCTTGACATTTAATATAATAACAATAATGGAATTGACAATTATCTAATGTAATGACTGATCTAACACACCTAGTTTTAAGCAATAGGTACTAACAAAAATCTATTATGAATAATCTGAATAAATAATTTTTCAATTTCAATTTTCAATCTGTTCTTGCTCTACCACAAAACGTAAACTATACGAACATCAATACAAAAAATAAACCTAATCGGTTCTCTTATATTATAACAAAATAATAAAAACTATCACAACTATCACATAAAGTTCTGAAATCAGAAATAATCGAGTTCGCCACACACTCAAGAAGACAACCTATAAGTTTTATTTTGAATCAAATTATGTATTTTTTTTTCCAGTTTTATCAATTTCATTTGTAATCTATATCTATACATATTATAAAGAGGAAAGATTTGATTGTTTGTTTGTTTGTTTGTTTGCATCGAATAGGCTCCGAAACTACTGGACCGATTAGAAAAATTCTTTCACCATTAGAATCCTACATTATCCGGGATGGACATAGGGTACATGATTTTCCCAAATTCCCACGGGAACGAAGTCCCGCGCGGGAAGCTAGTTATCATATAAAATTACGAATAGCAACCAAACTTACTATGTACCAATGGAGTAACAAGAATGCATAGTTACAAAATACGCTATCTAAATTAAAGGGTCTGTTTCACAGCGGCCATTGTCCAGGAGATTATGTAATTACGCTTATTATAACATTCCTCTATCTATAAGAGGGTCTATCAGTGGTTGATGTTTCGGATGTGGAAATAAAACACGACCGCGTAGGTATATGATTAACGTACGAGTAATATTGTTTATTTAAACTACTCAGTTCATTTACATAATAAGTTATAATTCTTCTTTTATTATTGGTATGTGAGATTTTATTATAATAATAAATTTTATTTATATAACAAACATTTGTACATTTCAGTATTTGTTTACCTCTGTATCCCAAACTAAGACGTCGCCTGTGACTTGGGATTCAGCGATGATGAGTCTGGTTCACATTTATCACTTAATGTAATGTACAGCTTATAAATATGGAACAAAATTTATTTATTTTTATTAAGTACGTGTTTTTATTGTACTTACTGTGGGCGAAACGCTGACAACCTACCACTATAGTCATTTTACGTCCAATAACCCTCCAAATGTACACTACTCAACAAAGTCTAGGGAACACGCACGATTTTTCATACAACAGAGGCCTCTTTGAGAAGCTGTGAAAAGTATTTAAGACACGTATTTTTAATAAAATCTTTAGTGTGAGCAAATTCTATAACCGAATTTAAAATTCCTATAAATGAACTTTATCTAGCTTGAAGTTTGTGAAAAAGAGACGAAAATGAAAATTTAATTTCACCATTTCCATACTAAAAGCAAAGAAAAACTGCGTTTTCATTTTCATTTTTCCCTCTTTTCCACAAATTTCAAGCTAAATAAAGTTCATTTATAGGGATTGAAAATTCAGGTATAGAACTTGGTCACACTAAAGATTTAATTAAAAATACGTGTCTTAAATACTTTTCACAGCTTCTCAAAGAGGCCTCTGTTGTATGAAAAATCGTGCGTGTTCCCAAGACTTTGTTGATGTGTGTATATCCAACGTCGCGTCGAATGGTTAAAAAATCGCATAACGCTCTACTAGCTCAGTCAAGTTAAATATTATTAGGGGGTCGTGCTTGCAAAAGGTCGGGTCATTCTGAATTTTTTATATGTTGTTAAGACCTAAACCAATATTAAAAAACCAGATTTGCAATTTCCAAAGTGCTGTGCGAGCGGCGGTGTGACCAAAAAACCATGAAATTTTCGGATTTTTTTCAGTTTTTGCTCAATATCTTAGTGAAGGAAGGGTCTGATCAGTATAGTCACTATAGATACATTTAAAGTATAGTAAATTTGCTACAATTTGAGATCAAAGCGAGCTCTCTGCGGCTATTGGTTCCTAAGATACAGTTCTTCAAAATCAAACCGGGACGGTACTGTTCACCCACGCCTTTACCGGGTGCGATACCACCTCAGCACCGTTTGGCCAAGGAAAGACCAAAATCACCACACTTCTGAGTAAGAATGAACCACTTGCTGAGCAAGTGGAGGTCTTCCTTCGGCCAGACTCCACCCCACAAGCCGTGAAAGAAGCCGGCATCAAGTGCTTTGCGGCTCTATATGGGGGTGACATCGCGAGGGACACTTTGAATTTCCTCAGGTATAAGACGTTTGTCACTTCAATGAGCATAAACCTAGCCCGTTTGCCACTGATAGAAGATGCCACAGGCCACTATGCAGCAAGGTGCTACCTCCAAGTGCAGAAGTGGCGGGGAGTCAACTTGAATCCCACTGATTGGGGGTGGAAGATGTCTTCTCAGGGACTCATCCCCATCCCCACCACCATGGATCCCGCACCTCCTGCCCTTCTGCGAAAAATTTCCTGTAAATGCAAGAAGGGTGCTCTGGGAGCTGCTCGTGCAGAAAGGCTGGGCTCCGCTGCTCAGTCCTTTGCCAGTCATGCGGTGGCAAATTGCGCACTAACGTCCCGGAAGTGGAGCTGAAATGCTCGGATGATGAAGATGACCCGAATACAGACTGGGCTCCTCTCCCAGCGTCCATTACTATCGAAGAGGAACCATCTTTATACGAACCCAAACCTGGGTCATCAAAGATGAAAAGAAAGGCATAATTTGGCAACCAAAACACATTATCTACATGATTTATATTACTTTTCTTAGAGGTCCTGTCAGATTATATTACTTTAGGTAGTTGTTGTTTTAAAACCGCTGGGTATACAGATACTAGTTTGATCTCAAATGAAAGCTAATTAAATTTACTACAACTTAACATTTGATGTGGGATGCATATTTTATAAGATATTTCACAAAATAAGTGCACGTTCCGAAAAAAATTACTTTTTGCACAAAAAGTAATATTTTCGAAGAACTGTAACTCGGGAACCAGTAGCTGTAGAGAGCTCGCCTTAGTCTCAAATTGTAGCAAATTTACTATACTTTAAAAGTATTTATAGTGACTATACTGATCAGACCCTTTCTTCACTAAGATATTGAGCAAAAACTGAAAAAAATCCGAAAATTTAATGGTTTTTTGGTCACACCGCCGCTCGCACAGCACTTTGGAAATTGCAAATCTGGTTTTTTAATATTGGTTCAGGTCTTAACAACATATAAAAAATTCAGAATGACCCGACCTTTTGCAAGCACGGATTTACATCTAGACTGAACTATACCTAGAGGGATATACGGCGTGAGTGTATGTAAGTGTATCTTTTATTAACTTTGTGTTAAATAAGATAGCCGGTTTGGTCGAGTGGTAGTGATGCTACCTCTCGATCGATGGGCTCTGGGTTCGATTTCCTGTTGGGGCAGACATTTGTGTAAAAAGCAGATGTTTGTTCTCGTGTCATTGGTGTTCGAGTCTGTTTTTGTGTATGTTCCAAGGGGCTTACGAAACAACGGAAAACCTTAGTGTGGGCCGTTGCGGGTGTATCGTTTATTTATTTATATCTAGCATTCCGCTCGGGGCTTCGTTCCCGTGGGAATTCGGGAAAGTTATGTAGCCTATGTTACTCAGGGAGGGATAATATAGCATTCCAATGGTGAAAGAACTTTTCAAATCGTTCCAGTAGTTTCGGAGCCTATTCAAAAAGAGAAAATACCAAGTCCATGATACAAACATGCGCCTCGTCTTCATCCTCCTTCTCCATTTTCTTTTTGCGACATTTTCACTCTTCAGTTTTGGCATTCTAAATCTAAATACGAAATTAAACACTTCTAGCTGTCATTCGCTAGGATGACAGACCCAACTGAGTTTCCATCGCAGGCGCACGCCCGCTAATATTGTACTGGTTTTTATATATTTGTAAACTAACATCAAATGTTTAAGTGTATAATCTATTAAACGTATTTCCTGCTTAATATTTGTTATTCCTTCAACGTGCCCCCGCAACCAGCCGGCGCAAACAAACGAATATTTCCTATTTATAATATTAAGTAAGTATATAACCATGATAGCCCAGTTGGTAATGAGCCAGACTTGTAATCGGAAGGTCGTGGGTTCAAATCCTGGTGCGGGCTGTACCACTAAATTCATCTTTTCGGATTTATGTACGGATTTCTAATTATCACTTGCTCAACGGTGAAGGAAAACATCGTGATGAAACCCGCCCGTCCAAGAAAATTTTCAAAAGACAAGCGGTCCACCAACCCGCATTGGGCCAGCGTGGTGGACATGGCCTATATCCCCTTCGTGTTTCGAAGGGAGGCCCGTGCCCCTCGGTGGGGACGTGTATGGGCTGGTAAAAAAAATATTAAGTATAGACGTGGACACTTTAAAACTTGTGTTGTATTTTATTTGTCACTTTCGAGGTTCCTTAGCGATCTTCTAAATAATTTGGAAGGAAAAGTTACGTTTGAACAAACAGTGATTATACATATTATTTTAAGAAGCTTTTTGTTAAAACTAGAATTTTTATTTTTATTTTTTCTATAAGATGGGTTAACTCTTGACCTCAATCTTGACCATAAGGTCAAAGATGTGGTTGACGATGGAGCGAATTAACCCAGAAAATGCCTATAAAGGCACTGGTACTCCCACGCAACCGACGAAACACAGCAAGCTGTTTGGCGTTGGACTTCGGTAGGAGGGTGGTCGCGAACCAGACGGCCCTTTACAGAGCCTACCACACCGCGTGAGACTATAGGACTCATGCGGTGTGGTAGGCTCCTCAGATTCGGAAAAATATGAAGTGTCTTTGCCTGGGATAGATTACTAGGAGGCAGGTCTCATTTTTGTTTCCTTAGTCACCTCTTACGACACCCACGGAAAGAGATGGGGTGGTGTTATTCTCAACCGATCACCACACGGTCAAAAATTATTTAAGAAAGCGAAAATACTTATACAGGGTGTAAAGGACAGCTTAGCAAATATTTATACAGGGTGTAAAGGACAGCTTAGCAAATCCTGAAATGGTGGAATCTGCCCATAACTATCATCAGCTAAAAGTAATTATTTTTTCCCGGAAATGTCACGTTAAGGAGTTTCCATTATTTACCTACTTTGGCGCTACGCGACACCGCGCCCAGCGACCGATCCCCCCGCGCCGCGCTACTATCGGAGTGCGATGTACGACTGCATTGCTGGTTTTCGTGTCTTAAGTTGTTATGATTGTTTTTATTGCAAAATGGAGTGAATTTGATTAAATAATAAAAAATCTAAGCAGAAAAGATTAAAAAACATGAAAAAAAAATAAAAAAATTCGGAGCAAAATTTCACTGGAAAATCATTTAGAATGACTGTCTGAGTCCAGGGTTTAAGTTTTTGCTCAGCTGTCTTTTACACCCTGTATGTTAAGTTTGTAACTTTTAGCGTCATAAAATTTAAATACAACCATAAAAGATAAAACATTAGAACTTAGTTCACAAACATCAGGCCATCCCGCCAGAGCTCCAGCCATCGATGTTCCCCTCGGGGCACGAGCCGCATTCCTGAGGTACGGAGTCGAGAGGAGAGATCGTATTGTCGGACGGGCTTATTATTAGGACGCGTACTGGTAGTTGAAAAAGTCGTAGATAGAATAATAGGTGATAGATGTATTTACTAAATAGAAGAACCTGGGCTACCCAGCTGAAGCTAAGACGCTTGCAATTTTTTAGCCCTTATCGTTTTCTTATCACTACAAGCATGAATTAGCAATTTTTACATGTAAAAGTATGATAAATCGATTTTTTGAGCCAAAATATTTTTTGTGTTATTTATTTGAAGTGTAATGACATAATTAATAAATAACTTTTACTAGTTATATTTTATACGTGATGTAAGTTAAAATGTGTAGCATTGAATAAAGTTGTGTCTGCTACTATAAACAAAATCCTGTTTCAGGCTGAAAACCTAGACTTAACTAGTTGTCTACTCTTGGTAAAAACTCTAGAGGTGTGTTCCTTTGCAAAATCCAATAGTATCAGCTTTTGACAACTAACTCCAGACTTAATTTCATGCTAAGTTTTAAATCAAATTATAACGTAAATCTGCCTTTTATTGTTCTTATCTCATTGGTGTCATAGATCTGAGCGATGAAGCTTCACATAAACGGACCGTGAAAGCACTCCGAGACATTTTATCTTTATGAAAACTGATCCCGATTGACAATTAGTACCGGCCGAGAGGTTCTGTTAGTCGTAGGTTTTGGTAGCTATTATTATTAAGTAGTCCCTTTGTATCGTATTATAGTAGCTGAGACGGCCGCTACATTATTTTTTGCCGAAAAATGTTTGATGTTGCATTTTTTTGGATATTAAAGTTTGATAAATCGCCTTTCGACCCAAAATATTTCTGACCTGTAAATTTCATTAAACTCATTAGAAATAAACCGTAAGAATTTTGTTTTGATTCGCACGTTTTCAACAAAGGACAAGAAACTTAGGTGGATAACAATCAAGGAAACCTACTTAACGTTCGGAAAAGTTTCATCAAAATCCGTTCAACGGCTTTTGCATAAAAAGGAAACGCCCATCCATCCACCCAAAGTTTTCCAAACTTTCCATAATGATATTAAGATCGTTAAACAGTTTTAATTTGATTTCTCTTAACCCCTCAATCGGCAAAATTCTGCTTAACGAAACTAGGGCAGTAAAACTGTTATTTCATACAAGTACGAATAACGTTTTGATGAGAACTTATCAACACATTTTCCATACATGTTTCAATTAGCCGGGATATCGTAATAACATGCCTCATTCAGATCTACAGAGCTTACCTTTTTCCTGTTGCAAAACTGTTCTTATTGTTACGGAATAGGGTGCACGCATGTAGTATCTTGGTATGATAGCTGGCATCTGTACTTATCATGCTAAACGGTGTGCTTAGGAAGTTGTCTGTCTTTAGCGCTATTATTGTTTTATGTAAAGATTTATTTCACTTCTGAGAACGTCTGGTGGAATAGTTATAAAGAAAGATATAAAAAAGTTAGACTATTTTTCTATTTTACCAAAACTCAATATGGGCCAGTCGACATATGGACAAAATAAGTCAGATCTATAATTTACTATTTTTAATTAAATAAAATACTGACATCATGTATCTGATAGAAACATACTACACGAGCTTTTTACACTTCCATAGTTATGTAACTAATTTGGAAAGTATACTATTTTAAAGAAAGCGACTGTTTTGGTAAGGTTTTGTTTAGGACTACCTATAGTGGGAGCGTAGAGGTTTATGTAGGCATGAATTTATGTATTATGTATACATGATTTATGTATGAAATGCTCAACCCACATACAAAAGACATCAACGCGTTACCAATGGAAAAAATAAATATTGTCAATTTCTCACTCTCCTCAATTTCTCCTCGACATTAAAAGTTAAATATAATTTTCGTCCCGTGTATTTTTTTAAATGGTGTTAGATATAATAGATGGCACATACTTCACACCGTTAGATTGTAAAGCGCTCAGAAGCTTGAAGTGAAGAAACGTATTTATAGGGTGGTACATTGTAATGTGTGGTCTGAGTGGCAATTCATCACGAACGTCACCTGCTTTGGAGGGCAGCTGTCAATGAACCGCAATCTTAAGGTAAAGTCAGAAGTCATTATGTCGGGTAATTTAACTTGACCACTTACTTGACGTAATGAAAAGCTGAATAGTTTTTCTAATTCACCCAAATCACAACCGTGCAGTAAACAGAGAGAAGTTTAATTACAAATACAAATTGATGGAACAAAGCATGAACAAAGCGTCGCTTCTCACACACGTTCGTTATCTTTACAGAGATGTTATCGCATTCGAAAACTTGATAACCTTAGCATTTCACGGCGCGGCGAGAAGAATTAGCGTACCATTTCGTTTTCATGTTTTCTTTGTAGAGAATGTAACGGGTTTTTAAACACTTTAAAACTTATACGTAATGTATTCTTGTAGAGCAAGAGAGACTCCAATTTATTCATATTATATCACATGTAGGTGACAAAATTATCTTCCGCGTCCATGTGTTAGCCCTACTGAAAATAATCGAAAATATATTCTTATCGGAATAAGTAGAGCATCAATATGTGGCACATAATACTTGTTAGATGAAACAATGGGTTTTACTATATAGAAGTAGTATCATACTCGTATATATTAAATCCCTTGATTCCCTTTTCACTCCTAATTTATACGTAGAAAAACTAATTAAAACTAGGAAAATAAAAACTAAACCAGATTACACTGAAAATTAAAAACAGTACTAGTGAATAGGTTTCTTATGCAGCTCAAGACAACGTGAACGCGGTCTTCACTTCATCAGCCCATATACGTCCCCACTGCTGGGGCACGGGCCTCCCTCAATAACATGAGGGGTAAATGCCATACTCACCACGCTTGGCAGACGGGTTGGCGAGGGTTTTGAGATAATTGCAGAACTTTTCCTTCTCTGTGTGCAGATGAACTTGCTTGCATATTTACCTTAGTCGCCTTGTACGACACCTCGGTAAGAAAGAGGGTGGTCCTATTCTACTCTGCCGGGGACTCACACGGCTTAGAAATGTCAAAAACAGTAACCGTCATCGGAGTGGCATCATGCGCGAGTTAGTTGCGGACCCTGCTAGGATGCTAGATTGTGGTTAAGAGCGAATCTGTTGTTCATTAATAACATATTTAAAAACGAAAATAGCTTTTCTTTCTTCAAAGCCGATAAAAAAGCTATGAAATCGCAAATTAAAATGTCTCCATGAGTTTATTAGTTATCAACAAGATATTATTGCTTCGAAAGTGCAAGAACTCGAAACATAATCTTTAGGATTACTCCGAGAGTCGTAAAATAAGAATCTTGTAACCAGAACCTATATAGAGTCGTAACCCACAGGCCCCAGGGCTAGCAACGCAAACATATTCACACTAACATACTAACTAAAATCAATGATAATAGTTTGACAAGATCAGGTAGATAAGTCTGCTACAGAATAAAGAAAAGGGAAAAATACCTACTTAATACCCAATATTTTTATTGCATCCATCGGTTTTACAAATAGGTGAAATGACAAATTAATATAGTTTATAATGTGGACCCTGTTCTAAGGCACTACAATTAAAAGGGCAAATAAATTCACTTACGAAAATTTACTTTACAAATCACATTCATGTGAACCAAAAACGTTGTTGAAAAAAATATCCCTGACATAAACTCGATCAAATCAATTAAGCGGCTATACCATTGATCAATTTCGTCATCGGCGCGGCGGTGGAATGATGATGGTGACAATTGAAAACTATCAGTCATTTCTCTTGGCCACCTGAATAGATTAGCCGTCCTGGAATATAAATTTTATATCATCAGCTTGTTTTGCGATTTATTCAATGTACATCAAAGCAGATTAGTTTTAAAAAGAAGTTTCATAATTGCAAAGTTTCAATGTTTAATTCAAATTACTGTTCTTATTAATTTTCATTTTCGTAGCATACTATCTACCGTTCTTTGTCTATGAAATCAATGCCACATGTAAATTTACACTTACGTTCGAAGTAATATGCAGTGACAAATAAAACTTGTGGTTAAAATGCAAAATGCAGTCCAAAGTATGCAAAAAAGAGCTTAAGGCTAGAAAGCCGTTTATGGCGTTTGCTTTGCATACTCATTTATTTTGATAAAGACTTCGAGTTCGCCTTAATTTAAAGCGCCGTAAATGTGTAATTAAGTAAGTTTTCTGTTAAAAGGGTCTTGGGAATAAAGTCATTGGGCCTTTTTATTATAATTCGAACGGCACGGCACGGCATGACAGAATTTTAAGTACCATTGCCTTCTATGTTCCCAGCTTCTATTATCACTAGTGCATAGGAGTCGATGGTAATATAATTTTGCCGTGCCGTTTTTAAAAAGGCCTTTACAGTTTTTCATATTGAATCTGTTGGAAATTTGAATAGAATAATTAGAGCAATTTATTTTCACACAGAAGTTTGAAAAAGTACCAAGTTAGAATAGCGAGCCCTGCACTAAGCAAGCTTGTTATTGAGGCAATAGGCTTTCTTTATACACTAATATTATAAAAAGGAAAGATTTGATTGTTTTTTTGTTTGTTTGCATTGAAAAGGCTCCCAAACCAAACTACTAGACCAGTGAAATTCTTTCACCATGCTACATTTTTCCTGTGTAAAATAAGCTACTAAATTTACCCGAATTACCACGGGAACGAAGTCCAGGTCGGAATGTTAGTCAGTAATAAATAAATTTTCTATCATCTTCATGCCTTTTTCCCATTTTTTGGAGTCGTGTAGGTGAAACTTATTCAGTTTCTAATCTACTTTTAAACTTGTGTTTTTTTAGACACAGCTTTCACAAAACTCACTCTTTTACTTAATTTTATTAAAAAATTAGGTATCCTGATCGTTTAATTCAGACTACCAATGAAGTCTTATCAAAGGGTACCCATGGAGGAGCCCTACTACTCTTTTTTATAAAAAAAAACAACTTAATAATTTTCAGAACAAATTGTTCCCCCGATTAATAAAAGAAATGATTAAAATTAATCATTATTGAGCTGACACCCCTAGCTCGCGGTCATAAATAGGGATCGGCCTGACACTATCTCATAAATTGGAAGATTTTAGTTGGGCGATTAAAACTATCTTGAGCCAGACAGTTCAAAAATCCCAAGACATATGGTCTTGTTTTCACTTTTCCTTTTTATAAACGGAATTAGAAGCTTTTTCAACAGAAAAATATTAAAAGCCTCTCTACTTTTAATACCGACAGTGGAATAACATAGTCTGACAATAATGCTTTTCCTATTCAAGAAATAACTGTTCAAAAACGGCTAGGCGAACAAAGATACGCAAGTAAATTTAATGAGGTATATAAAAAAACGAGGTAAAATTGAAACTAAAGTTTTGATCGTATACTATGCACATGTCACGATTGTTTTGTTCGAATAATTTCATACCTTAGGGAGTTAGGGTATTTATTTTGTTGTTTCGAATAATGCAGTGTCGGATAAATGCGCTTAGAGCTTTAATATTCATGCACTCAATCTAAAGATCTTGTTATAAATAGCAAACTTGAAGCAAAATAATGAAAATTCTTTAGAAATAATTCGTAAATACATTGAATGTATTTAAATACACAAAAAAACATTCGGGAACGTCTAATAAAGCCGTTTTAATATAAAATATCGACTTTATACGAACATAGTTATTGTAAAACTACGACCATTTATTAAATCCCGGCCCATGACCGGCAAACAACGGCATTGTACTTTTACAAACGTACATTTACCAGCAAAATTGAAAAAAATCTTCAATATCTCGACTAGATATGCATTTTCACAAATGCATGTGTAAGTTTGTAATAAGGTATTTGATATTTGCAGTCGCTCCTGCCTTAAGGCTAGAGGGATAAGGTTGGATTTTGGTATTTAGAGGTGATTATGATTGCTGTTTGGTATTCAAATTTTCGCAAGCGTAACCTCGCTCGTGACATTGAGACTCATCGATATTAAATGTTTGTGCAATGGAATTTCGTTTGCATTTGCGCAACAATTTTTTCGTAACTTAGTTTTTGCAATTGGTTTTTGCACAGGGCCTTAGAATAGGTAAAAAGTAAGAAGATAGCGCATAAACTCTCTTTGACGCTCTATGAAAATAAACGAAATTCATAGAAATTTTATCAACTGCCAACTCTTAATTGCAAGTAAGAGAATCATGACTACACTACACATTCAGTTGTCTCATTGAGCAGGTTTTATCACAATGTTTTCCCGTTTTACAATGCTAACTAAGGCTCAAGTTTGTGTAGTCTACTTGAAGCTCTGCTTACTTTGATAAAAAGAACAGGCATATAAAAACCCTGAAATCTGTTGTTACTGTGGTTGTTTGTTGGTCCTTTCTTCATGTCGTAACAAAAGGAGCAAGGATCAACGTCGACTGTAGCGACTGTCGAACATTCTTGACGACCGATGTAAAGAGCATCGCATATCAGTGCGTCTCTCTCTCGCGCTATACTGATGACAGTGACAGGTAGTGACAATTATAGGTCGTGAATCGGTAGTAGACTTTCAGAATAAACGTCGACAGAAGTTACTGACATTGGGCTCCTTCTACCCGCAAAACAAGTCGAAGGTGGAAAACAAAATTTTTTTTGTTATGATATGGGTTAACTCTTAACCCCAATCATGACCAAGGTCATAGATGAGGTCGACGATGGAGCGAGTTGACCCAGAAAATGCCAATTAAGGCACTGGTACTCCCACGCACCGACGGAACACAGCAAGCTGTTTGGCGTCGGACTTTCGGTAGGAGGGTTGTTGCGAACCAGACGGCCCTTTACAGAGCCTACCACACCGCATGAGATCTTAGGATGCCACCTCAGATTCAAACCAAAACTGAGGTGTCGTTGCCTAGGATTACTAGAAGGCAGGTCTCATTTGTGTTTCCTTAGTCGCCTCTTACGACACCCACGGAAAGAGATGGGGCGGTGTTATTCTCAACCGATCACCACACATACATACAATATAATTACGCCTTTGATCTCTGACAGGGTAGGCAGAGCATCTTGTGGTTCTAAAGTCAAGAACCATTTAATGCCACATTTGACATAAATCCTGAGGGTTATTAGATGGTACTCGATATATAGTGGTGAGGGGTTGTCAGCCTTTTGCCCACGATATACAAGCAAAACCCTCAAGTTTTTCTGCCGTGTGGTGATCGGTTGAGAATAACACCACCCCATCTCTTTCCGTGGGTGTCGTAAGAGGCGACTAAGGAAACACAAATGAGACCTGCCTCCTAGTAATCCATCCCAGGCAACGACACTTCATTTTTTTCTGAATCTGAGGTGTCGTCCTATGGGCTCATGCGGTGTGGTAGGCTCTGTAAAGGGCCGTCTGGTTCGCAACCACCCTCCTACCGAAAGTCCGACGCCAAACAGCTTGCTGTGTTCCGTCGGTGCGTGGGAGTACCAGTGCCTTTATAGGCATTTTCTGGGTTAACTTGCTCCATCGTCGACCTCATCTTTGACCTTTATGGTCAAGATTGAGGTCAAGAGTTAACCCATCTTATAATAATAATAAAAAAGTCCCAATTACTGACTTCTAAAGTATGCCTGCGAAGAGTTGGCAGCTGGCTCATTCTAGGATTTTCTTTCGCTCCTAGTCTAGCTTGGAAGTGTAAAGTACTTAGTTTAAAAATACCGCAGAACTCTTGACAACTAAGTGTGAAATACTTACTAAAACTGTGAAGAGGTTGGTGCCAAAGTGACACTTTACTCAAACAAAAAGCGGTCAGATTTCGTCGCGTGCGCATGCTGTGCAACCGTTACTACTTCGAAAGATGTTAAATACACTATAAAGCTGATGAAAAGTGTCAGTTTCACTTTCTTATCTTGTCACGTGTATGGTGAGTCAAGTCTAACCCTGGTGTCCGAATTCTCAAACCGCCGAATGGCCTCTGACTTGGTACGGGTTAAAGAAGAAAGAAAAACTAAGAATTACTAACAAATATCCAAACTCTCGTCACAGATTTGTCTAAATCCATAAGGAATTAATTAAACTACAATATTTAGCCATAAAAGTCAACGATTAAGCTCAATTTACGCCACTAAATTACGTATTTGACTTTTTAAACTCATTTTAGAGGGAAATAAAAATACCGAAATGCGAAATATGTAATTAATATGGTAATTAAAACATTTGATATCATAAACTATAGAACATACATTATATACGTACTTGAATACATACCAAAATGAAAAAAAAATGTCACAGGCTGCAATGCGGGTTGGTGGAGCGCTCGTCTTTCGAAAATGAATTTTCTTGGACGGGCGGGTTTCATCACGATGTTTTCCTTCACCGTTGGGCAAGTGATAATTAGAAATCCGTACATAAATTCGAAAAGAACTTAATGCACTAAAATTACAAGGGCTGACTTAATGCCCAATGGCATTATCTACCAGTCTACCTAAGGGTGATTGGTAAGAGTGAGTGGTAGGTGCACACCTCATCCGAGGTGAAAGATACAATATTAAATTATAAACATTATACTTACAAAACTAAATATAAATAATAATAAACATAAATACATATGGCCTAATACTTAATGTTGCTTATAATATATAATTTAAGTACTGAATTTCTTCTTTTAACTATATTTCTGTTAGCAAAGCTACAATCTTCCCCTGCGAAGATGGATCACCATTTTGTAAAACCTAGCTCTAATATTTGTATAAACAATAAAAATAATAAATAAACGCTACACACTCAAATGCCCACACTAAGGTTTTTCCTTGTGTTGTGGATCCCTCGGAACATATATAAAGACAGACACAAATACCCATGATCTGAGAACAAATATCTGCTTTTTACACAAATATTTGCCCCGACTGGGAATTGGAACCAGGACCCGCCGATCAAGAGGCATTGCATTGCATTATCATGTTAGTTATTCAATGAGTTGTTAACTAGATTACGGTATGGGTACGAATATTAATGAAACATATGCGCCTTTTGTTTCACTAATTAGAAATGAGCTCGCTCCGCTGTTGGTGCCCAAAAGTTATTATACCTGCTTTAAAAATCTTTGAAATTCTTGACAGCGCTATTAAGGTCCCGACAGGTTCAAAATTACACGGTCGTTCGAGAATAATATGATGAATTAGTATAATGTTACTAAGAAATGTTAATTCGAATGAATATTTTAAGGTAGATTCCCTTTTTTGTGTGCAGCGGGTGTCAGAGAACGTAAACAGACGGGATCCAAATGGTTTTTTAATACAAAAATAAAACTTTTTTAAAGATATCTTTTAAATTAAAAATTTTGAATTACCTTCTAAATTCACATTCACATTTTTAAAGGCTGAACCAATTCTGATAAAATATAAGTCAGTACCATAAAAAAAACGCATTAAAATCAGTCCATTCGTTTAGGAGATACGATGCTCGAACAGACACACCAATACCTACCTTCTTTTTGTGTCCGGGGTAAAAAAGAGAATTTTTCTAATGCTCTTCTTACCGTACGTTTCTGTGTACTGTCTATAATTTCAAAGAACATATTATTATGTATTGGTATATTTTTTAGCTTTAATACAATTTATCACAATATTACACCGAGACGACTCATAGACGCCAGAACCAAGAAGGAACTTGGAAAATGTAAACAATATCGAGATTTCAAAGAATTACTTTTATTGTGCAGTAAACAAGTGAAGTTTAGTACCTTGGAGAAATTGTGATGACAGGAAAACGTTAAGCCATTTTATAGGGAGTTTTAGGAGTGCTATTACATGTTACTTACAAAATGTGAGTGAAAATGAATAACACAGACTTTGATTCTTAGTTCTTACACCTATAAAAAACCTATTAAAATAAGCCAAGATCTAAAATAAATGAAACTAAATAAAATGGGCATGTATAATTGATAGTACCTAATTCTCTCCGGACATAATCGTAGTAAGGTATCGAAGTAGCCATTAAACTTCGACGGGTCATTAATTTCAGAGGCCACCGCGCCGCGGTCGCTACTGTGGGATTTGTGTTCAATGGTTTTTTTTTTAAATCTATAACCTTATTAGGCTATGTCTTGAAGCTGACGTTTCGTAAGAGTTAGGTTTGCTCGCCATGGAACTACTAATTTTGTTTTATGTTTCGTAATACGTAGTGATGTGCCTACTGAGCGCGTTGAAATCTTTTATTTGTGTGTTCTCAGTTTTATAAATTTAAAAGCTTTTTTTAATTTCAACTTTCAAAATTAATTTCAATTTGTAGAATGTGTGATTATAAAGCTTTTATACAATGCTTCTATACAACGTGTTTCAAAAAAACCCAAAAAAAAAGATAATTCAAAATTAATTAAAATTTAGCTTATTGCGCAGCTCTATTACAAATATGACAAGTATGTCATATTAATTATATGAAACTTTCATTTTGAAAGATATCAAACCGTACAACTGATTACTAGAGTTGCGACTATTACAGTTTTAAAATTAAATTTTGGAATTTCTTTTTTTGGGTTGTTTTGAAACACCTTGTATATATTGAAAGAACAATATCATTAAAATTTGGTGACTTTTAATTAGAACTTTAAAGGTGATCCTCTCCATTTAATTGAACATTTTTCCCCAAGAAACCTGTGGCCAATTCGGGCAATGCGGTACTGTAATCAAACTTGCTGGGTGGTAAATATAGTGTGTTATAAGTAAATACAAATCAAAAACGTACAATTTTATCAAGGCTCTAGCAGACAATGTCAAAAACTAGAAAACAAAAGCATAAATATCAAAAATAGAAAAATAAACTCTAAAGAGATGTGATATCCTGCACAAAACCTATATGAAATATTTTTCATATTTCGAGCTTTATATCTTGGGGAAACTTATTTTCCATTTTCTTTAACTGATTATTTGCGTAACATGCAAAATGCAAAACGTGCCAAAAAATACGGAACAAGTATGTATAAACTCATTTGTACACATTAAGCTTGATGGAGAAATCATTCACAATTTTAGACTGGTTACATTACACAGTTGTTTTATCAATGCAATTTACATTTTATAAAAACAGTGTTACCTTACCATATATTTATGGAGTTACTGAGCCATCAACCCCTGCAGAGTGGGGCCTGATCATATTGCAACGCGTTCGGATGCGCTTTTATAAGCTCAAATAAATTAAATTGACAGTTTGACAGGGACTCCGATGTCTACGATGCTACCTTATGATTACACTCTATCCCTGTGCTCATTTCTTGATTTTCTAACAGATTAAAAAAACTTTGTTCATTTTAATCAGGGCTGTTATTCCGGACCGTGGCATGACAATCGTGGCCACGTTGACATTGAGAACTATCGAAATTTCATTAAAAATATAATTTAAGAATGTTTCGATAATTTCAAAACTTTTGTTAATTTTCATTAGTTTGACTTGTGTATCTGTGTATGTGTATATGTGTCTCTGTGTGTAGCTCCTAAGCGAATTAACCGATTTCGACGCAGTTTTTTTTATTTCAAAGCTGACGTGATTGAGAGGGTTATAACTTTATTTGATCAAAATCGGTTCAGCCGTTTAAAAGTTATAAGGAATCGAATGTCGGGGTTGCTAACTATCCAGTAGTTTTGGAGCCTATTTAATGCAAACAAACAAACAAACAATCAAATCTTTCCTCTTTATAATATTAGTATAGAAGTCCGGTCCGGAGTCCGGACGGCCGGTTTGGTCGAGTGGTAGTGACGCTGCCTCTTGATCGGCGGGTCCTGGGTTCGATCCCCAGTCGGGGCAAACATTTGTGTGAAAAGCAGATGTTTGTTCTCGGGTCATGGGTGTTTGTGTTTGTCTTTATGTGTGTTCCGAGGGACCCACGACACAAGGGAAAACCTTAGTGTGGGCCTTTGAGTGTGTAGCGTTTTTATTTTTATTTTTTTTTATTTTTTATAGATATATTATTATATTATATAGATATATTATTATATATTATTAGATTATTTATTTGGCAGTTTAAAAACTTGTCAATCTGATACGACATGATACGTAAAAAGGCGCAAAGTTTATGTCACATTATCAGATTACTTGTTGGTCTATCAGTACACAATGTATGGATAAAGCCCGACCATGTGGTGAAATAATCCGGGTAACCTGACAAGTCTGTGGTGACGACCCTCGAGGTAGCTGCAACCTGATACTTGAGACGCTACTTCATATTTTAATTCATTTTTACACTTTTAGGCTTTCTCAGTTGTACAAAAAACTGAAAAATATATTATATTAACAAACCTTTTTTTACATAAAATATTTCTTCACATTTTTTATTTTATTAAAGCCTCCTTTACAAGAACGCATCCTAGGCGTAGGTAGGTACTTTAATTTGAGATTGGGCCTTTTTATAATTCGCCAACCTTTTATAATTCGCACGCCAAAATTTGAATTACCATTGCCCCTTATGTTCCCAGCTTCTAATATCACTTGTTAGGAGGCAATGGTAACACAATTTTGCCGTGCTGTTTCTGAATTATGAAAAGCCCATTACATACAGTGTGACTATGATCCAATCGGGTCAGGTTCCTCTTTTTAACTGGATCAGGGAGATCTGCCAAATCCTGGGTCATGATCAAGCGTACCCCTAATGTAGAAACGGGACCATGTACAGAAGTACACGAATGTATGTCTATTCAATATCGTGTGAGCTAACTAAGAGGTCCATATTACAGAAGGAGACTCAAGTCTCGATCTATACTTAAGTATCGATTGTCCCTTTCTCTCACTATCAAAATGACAAAGACGACTGCTACTTAAGTATCGATCAGAGATTGAGTCGCGTACTGTTATACGGACCTGAGAGAACAAAAACATTATAACAGAACCTTTATTTTACTAGCTGCGATGACAGCTTGCCTGTCAAGCGTGGGTATTGCGGTATTTCCTCTTAAGCCATTTGAAAGAGGTCCATTTGGAAGAGGTGTGAAACCTCACAAGAAGTTATGATGTTTGAAAATAACTATTTCAATGCATGATATTAGCTCTCACAAGTAGAAAACGAAATGCAGAGGCCATTTCTAAAACAATGAACTATTTAATAGAGTAGGGTTAGCGTTTATCCTCGCTGAAGTGGGAGTGAAAGAAAAACTTAGAATATGCCAGCTGCCAACTCTTCCCAGGTGTACGGTAGAAGCCAGTAAGTTGCACGCGAGGATTTTGCTGTATTGTTGTAGGCAAAAGGCTGACAACCTTTTGTTTTATCTGATAATTCTTAGAACGTATTGTTATGTTAAGTATGGCATCAAGGGGTTCGAGAACCCCATAATGCTCTACCTACCCTGACTGGGATTAGAAACGTGAGTTTAGGGACACTTTGGTTCAATGCCAAACCAGCTGTTAGTTTACAAATGTCAGTAATTAAGATCACTTTGATCACGCCGCTTATTATAAAACGTTTTATAATAAATTCGTTGTGTAACTCCGGTCCGTGGGCGCGCCAAAACTAGTCACCATTTATGTTTTAACACACGAATCCATCCTAATTAGCCTCAGGAAACTATCAATTAATGTTCATGGTGGAATTTTAAAAATCGTTGGTTATTTTGCAGCATTGTGATGGTTTGTTTTTCTAGATGAACATAGTTTAGCAATGTTCCACCTATCCTTCAGCCCGGGACTTCGTTCCCGTAAGAATTTGGAAAAACTATGTAGTCTAAGTAAAATTTCAATCTTTAAGCTATTTAACAGCAAATCTTTATAAACATCCGTCCAGCAGTTTTTGTGTGAAAGAGGAACAACATCCATCCACAAACTTTCGCATTTATATTAGTGTTAAGATTGATTATTATAATAGTGTTTAAGAGATTCCAATGAAAGATTGGTTGGATAAAAAAGACTATGACGACTAAGTAGACTAAGTAGCAGTGCCTTTATAGGCATTTTCTGGGTTAACTCGCTCCATCGTCGACCTTATCTTTGACCATATGGTCAAGATTGAGGTCAAGAGTTAACCCGTCTTACAATAATAATAAAAAAATGACACTATAGAAAAGCTTTTTAAAACAATTATTTAAAACACATGTGACAAAAATTCACGCACACACACATAAGCGCACACACACACAAGCGCACACACACACACACGCACGCACACACACACAAACACACACACACACAAGCCGTTTAGTATATAGTTTTAATTTTGTTCAGGGGTAGAAGACAAGAGACGTGTTACAAGATTTGTATCTGTCTACTACGGTTTCAGTCTTCTTACCTTAATTTTGTTTGTAATTAGTTTTTATTGTATGCAATTGTTTTTCACTGAGGAAGTTACTACAATCTGTAACACAGCTTTACCCAAAGCTAGCACAGGCTGCTGTATCCTTATCAATGTTTTAAGTTACAATAAAGATTTATTATTATTTATTATTATTATCTTCAGAACGAACGCACACTATACATCCGACCAATTTGATGCTTAAGAACAATTCTACTCCAGTCATATTGTTTCAGCTGGACAAAAAGTAAATGTAAACTATAATACAATATCCGAAAAGCTTCAGTAATAAAAACAACACAAGATTTCTTGAATTAAATTCAACACACGTATTACACGAACCCTCATTTCAAAAGCCCCAATCCCGTTGACATAACAGTCGGCGAAATTTTCCGCCGGTTCTCACAACAACCTCTTTCAGAAGGCTTTCAATATATAGAGTCAATACAGTAATAAATTGCACGTATAACTTGATTGTCTCTGCGAATGCCGTCGGACGATTCTACTTTTTTACGCTAAGCTTTCGCCGGACTTGCAACCATTAATGTTCCTTCTCTTTTTCGCAGGTGGAAGCCTTCTTAAGCTGGAAAGAGATGGGAGAGTGTAGGCTGTGCGCGTCTCGAGTGTAGCGTCGCTCGCGCCAGTCGATTTCAAACGCTCACGCGCACCTGTTACGCTCGTTCGAAGTTCGAATTACTTTTCGAATTTTTAAACAAAAGTGCAGTGTATAGGATCATCTTGAAATGTGCAACAGCAGATGTGAAGTTCAGTGAAGGATGTTGTTCAGTGCAGTGTCTGTGTGTATGTGTGTGTGTTGACTGTTCGACAGCTTCGGAAGTGTTCTTATTGGATGTGTCGGTACGTATGCTCTATTGTTTTTTTTATTTTAATAAAGTTTTTAATTATAGATTTGAAGATACACGGGCCTTGAATTTGTTTCTGAACCTTTTTTTGGAAAAGATTTTGAGTCCAGAAGGCGAATATTTTTAATGTCTATATCCTTATAAAATTTATAGGTACTTAACGTACATTAAAAAAATTGCCTTGAAATTGGTCTCATCGGTAGGTTTACATTACGAAACATTAGGAGATCCATTTAGAGATGCATAAAGAAAAAAAATAGCCCTTTAATACTCTCCTAGCAGAAACGAAGGGCATTGTTGAAAAATCTCAGAACTATAGAGTTAATAAAATAATGTAAGTAACAAATTATATAATTAACTATACACTATACAATTAACTCACGCGCTATCAAGAAAAATACAGATACGAATCACGCACTCTTGATTTTTTACATTTTTTGGGGAAGAAAAATAAAAGTGTCTTAAAAAATCATATAAATTTATAATAACAAAAAATATTGCATATCGAAATAAATACATACATACCAACGCTCAAATAATCATTTATTGAAATAAATAAATGATTATTAATAATTTACATAAATGATAACTTAAGCACGAAGTAAGCTACATGTTTCTTATATAAAAGACATCAACGTGCTACTTAAAATTAAATAAAATTGGGTACATAATTATAATTAAAGTGAGTTTTTTATTTACAAATTAACGTTCTTAACCATATACAGCATTTATATACAGTTTGTAGATATATACAGATACCTATGTTATCCCTAAAGTCAATATTCTTAAACTTAACGATCATATATTTAATTCTAAGAAATCTTCTAAGAAACGCAAAAACATTTAAAAAATATTTTATTGTGGTGGCGTCTAAATATGTTGTATTATAATTAGTGATGAAAGAGACTCAGTCTTTTAAGGATTTTAATAAAGACTCGTCTTATTTTCGACGTCTCACGACTGACTCAGTCTTTTAGTCCCCAACCTTTGTCTTAATTTTTGAGTCGAGTCCTGTAAGATAGATGCGAGTCTTTTTAATTAATAAGCCTTAAAAGACTAAGTCTCTTTTATCTCTAATAATAATGCATTTAGGAGTTGATAGAAAGTATGCTTCTAAGTCACTTGCTCAGCGGTGAAGGAAAACAGCGTGATGAAACCCGCCCGTCCAAGAAAATTTTCGAAAGACGAGCGGTCGACCAACCCGTATTGGGCCAGCGTGGTGGACTTTGACTTAAATCCCCTTCGTGTTTCGAAGGGAGGCCCATGCCCCTCGGTGGGGACGTATATGGGCTGGTAAAAAAAACAAATCAAATTAATGAGCCACCGTTTTTTTTTTAAACCTTGTTGTTATAAGTCTATCAGCATACAAAAGAAGAATCAAATCAAATCAAAAATGATTTATTTTCATAGAACATACAAAGTGTTTCTTGAAAACGTCATAAAAATACATTAGCAAAATCGATATAAATAATTGAGCAAAATAGTGAATTACATTAGCATTTTTTACTTTGCGCCTATTCGCAAAGGTGCAGTCTTCCTCAAGAGAAGAATAGGCAAGAAACTCCGAGGATATACTATTACTTTAAATTGGCTATCGAAAATTAAGAATATGAATCGGCTATAAAACTGAACAACTTTCCCCAGAGAACACAGGTTGAAATATTAAAAAATAGTTTGCCTCTGAATACAACATGTATGATCAGCTGATTCACCTTTCTATTAAAAAGTCGTTTTTAATTTGTTTTATTTCATACTAACATTCCGCCCGGGACTTCGTTCCCATGGGAATTCGGGCAAATTATATAGCCTATGTCTATCGAAGATAATGTAGCTTTCTAATGGTTAAAGAATGTTTCAAATCGGTCCAGTAGTTTCGGAACCTATTCTATGCAAACAAACAAACAAACAATTAAATCTTTCCTCTTTATAATATTATCTTTGGGAAAAGTTAGTCAGTTTCATAGGTAAGATTACTCATTTAAACACAATAGAGCCACCCTAAGCCCTTATTCTAATCGTTCTGGTGGCGAAAACTACTTAGCAACGTTCAGTAGGCGCTGCTTGTCGAGGAAACTGTCATAAAAGGTATAAAGTTTCGATAGTTCTCAATTTCTATTGCGGTGGGCGTGTGTTATAGGTTTTTTTTAATTACTAATTGCCTCCTACGTACTAGAGATATTAGAAGCTGGGAACACAGGGGGAAATGGTAATACAAACGTGCTGTGCCGTGCCGTTCGAATTTAAAAGGGCCCATTCGACATTGCATTGCCACTGAAACGCGATTGATTGGTGGATTCAATCGGCTCTAGATATTTAAACATACCTAGTAGAAACATACCAAGGTTCAAAAGTCTTGTCCCTAATTTTATCCCATGTGGGGTACCAAGCGTCCGTAGGTTGCGTCTTCACCCAGGGGTTCACTTTGTAATGTTGCGGGGGAACTGACACCCCATACAGCGTCATTTTGAACTCGGCTGCAATTTTAAATTAAATCAGTCCTTGGAGTTCTTCTTTTTATTTTATTTTATTGGACTTTTAGAAGCAAATCATATTATACGCGAGACATATTTAACACGAGAAATGTCTAAACCAACAAACTTTCGGCTAATTTTGATTTGAAATATATTGTTAGGACCACTACCAGTATCGTATATCCATTAGTTTGCAGCTTCGAAAGACCTGTGCTAACTTTGCAGCACTTGAAAAACCGCGAAATTTTTGCACTTTTTTTAGTATTCTCAATATAAATCATAAAATATGCGTTTATAATTAAAATTTATACGTTTTTAAAGTAGAACAAAATTGCGATAACCAGCTCTGTACTAACCGAGAAAGCACAGAAAAAAATATTTTTTTATCCAAAAAAAGGGAATTTTTTTAAAAAAGCTGATAAGACCAGGTGGCTGCCAAATCACAAACGAACATTATGTTTCGTTTCACGCAATATTTTTAACCAAAAAAAGTGCAAAAATTTCGCGATTTCCCTGGTAATTTACCTGAAATCTCAGGAAATTAGCACAAGTCTTTCAAAGCTGCAAACTTGGATATATGATACTGGTAGTGGTCCTAACAATATATAAAAAAATCAGAACTAGCAGTTTGTTTGTTAATTTAATATTCGATATGACTGGCGTATTACTGATGTTGATACATTCATTTATACACCTATAACCCCTGACGGGTTAGGTAGAGCTCCGTGTGGTTCACATGATGCTACGTTTGACATACACTTTAAGGGTTATTGAGACTTGAAACCACGACTCCAGGATTAGGTCTCCTAGTTTAATATTTTCGAAAACAAAAGAAGAGGCTTTTTACCATTTGTCTGAAGTATTGGAAGCGCTAGCAAGTGCTGGTTTTTCCTTCAACTGGAATAAATGCAAATTCCTCAAGAAGTCAGTTGAGTATTTGGGGTATGTTATCGAAAATGGGACAGTCAGGCCAAACCCCAAGAAGGTGGATGCTTTAGCTAAAGCTCCTTTACCAAGCAACGTCAGTTTAACGGTCTTGCGGGGTATTTCAGGAAGTTTGTTCCCAATTTTTCTTTCGTCATGGCGCCGCTATACCGACTCACGCAGAAAGATGTTAAATGGGAATGGTTAGATAAACACTCCAATGCACGTCCTAGTGCTTTAATCAACTGAACTATCGTGCCTTTAAGTCAAGCGGCGTCTTATTCCCTTAACGTTAACGCTCAGTTGTTTTTTAACTCTTGACCCCGATCTTGACCTCATCTTGACCCAAGGTCATAGATGAGGTCGACGATGGAGCGAGTTAACCCAGAAAATGCCAATTAAGGCACTGGTACTCCCACGCACCGACGGAACACAGCAAGCTGTTTGGCGTCGGACTTAGGTAGGAGGGTGGTCGCGAACCAGACGGCCCCTTACAGAGCCTACCACAACGCATGAGACCATAAGACGCCACCTCAGATTGAAAACAAACTGAGGTGTCGTTGCCTAAGATGGATTGCTAGGAGGCAGGTCTCATTTTTGTTTCCTTAGTCGCCTCTTACGACACCCACGGAAAGAGATGGGGTGGTGTTATTCTCAACCGATCACCACACGGCGAAAAATCAGGTTAGAGAACCAGGAGATCTTATCCTGAGGCCTTGGGTTTAGGTCCCATTCGCGCCGGACATTTTTCAATTCAATTCAATTCAATCGTTTATTGCAATTCATATGTACAGAGTATATAAAAGATCTTAATTCTAATATTATATTTAGGAACATCTTAACATATGAACCCTGTCGGGCATTGCAATGAGGAACGGCAGGCAGACTCATTTTGTACAACTAAGAAAATATTTAAATCACAATTATCATCCTATCTAAATTATATTTGAGCATTATTTATTAGTCAATTTATTTATTGAAAATGTAAGTAATGTTCTGTCAAGTTTAATACAGGTCAATAATTAAATAAAACGTCTTTGTTAAGTTCATAATTAAATGTAAAAATATAAAGTATATGTCAATAATAGCGAATTAAGTTCATGTCAGTTTAATAAGTTAATCCTTAAAAATGATATGTGATGTAGAAATGTAACCAAATCACCTTCTGTAGTCAAAACAAAGCGGAATTCAACGATGCCGGTCGTCTTGTAGTATACATAGCACTCAAATCTGCAAAAAAAAATTTGATAAGTTTTCCCCAGTGCGTGGGGCCCTCGCGCAATCAAAGTGAAGTTTCAGCGTCATCCAAGTGCCGCGCCGCACGAGTTTATAGCCATTGTGCTCGAGCTGCTGCTCTATTAGAGTTAGGTACTAGCTTTCCATCCGCGGCTCCGCCCGCGTGGACTACAGGCTATATCGTGCCCAACTGTGGGATAAAATGTAGCCTACGTCCTTTCCCAGGCTCTAATCTATCTCTGTACCAAATTTATAAAATATGTTGAATAACGACTGTGACAACGTTTGAAATTCTTTCATTAGCTATCAAATGATGTAATTATATTTTATACATATGTAGATGACAGACATATACGTAGCTGCAATACGAGTACAAAACTATGGCTATTATGTTACTATCAGTTTACTGAATTGCGTCCCACTGTGGAAGATTTAAAGATGTATTCATATCAAAAGAATTCGTACCCCCTCCACATAAAGTAAATTAATAAATAAACGCTACACTCAAAGGTCTACACTACATTTTCCCTTATGTCGTGGGTTCCTTGGAACATAAACAAAGACATAAACGAACACCCATGTTTTGAGAACAAAAATCTTTTTACTACACAAATATTTTCCCCGACCGGGAATCGAACCCAGGACCCATTAACGAAACCGACCGTCAGATGGTAGAAGGTATTTGTCCCCTTGTTATGTTACGTTTAACGGGCGTTTTCTGAACTTAGCCTCTCGATAGATGTATTATTGTAGCATTTGTGGTGCGGTTCCCTCAGTTTCTTTCATGCTGGAGACAGTCATGAAGGAGAGTTTTTGTCCGGAGGGCGTGGTGTTCCGCCGGCACCGAGGGAGATTCCCGTTTGCAGACACCCCCGGAAAAACACCCGGAAAATAGTGTTAAGTTTTAATTTTGTTTAATTATATTTCATTTTGTATGTTAGTCTGAAAGGTCTATCTATGGGCCTAATTACTTGAAAAGAAATGATTTTATTTTATTATTATTATTTGTCCCTTTATTGGTGCCTTGAAAGTACCTACTTGCGTCGGTCTGGAAGCCTCCAGGGCGTTTTGCCTTCGGAAGCCTTGTGGCAGCTGTGCTCCACCCACATGCGTCCTATCGACTTCAAGTATGTTCGGTAGCGCAGCTCCATGCAAGTCACCATCCTTATTTCTGCTACCTTTAACTGGAAGAAACAGAACCTTATTTTTTTATGTATTTTAACACATACACACACATACGCTCATGGTTCTAGCGAACTACTGATACATGAGATGAAACTAGTCGTTTAATGGTGAGAGGTGGTCAGCCTTTCACCCATGATACAGCAAAACCCTCGCATTCCACTTACAGACTTTTACTGTATACCCGGGAAAAATAGGTAGCTAGCACATTTTAAGTTTTTCTTTCTCCACATTGTATTTTAAAAGATGGAGTAACTGTTACAATCTACCGGCTAATCTGTTAATCATGGCGCTTCAGTGGTTTAGTTGCTAGGTAGTTTTTCACCACCTAAAATAGATAAAATTGTCACCGTCACCATTCATCTGCCATTGAAACACCATTTGTGGAATGCCATGACACATATTATACATCTACCTCTATACAAATATTATGAAGAGGAAAGTTTTGATTGTTTGTTTGTCTATTTATTTGAAAATTGCTTTTACCATTAGAATCCTACATTATCCGTGATGAACGTAGATATTCCTACATTATCCCATGTGGTAGGTACATGATTTTCCCGAATACCCACGGGAAGTCTCGGGCGGAAAGCTGGTATACTATACAAACACATTCGAACTTTAAAGAGATTCAGGTTACTATGAACTCCAAGATAGACGGACAAAATTCGTGGGATGCGACCACCCTCCTACCAAAGTAAAGATATACCATCTTTGCAAATTAATAAAATTCTGCAAAAAAAAAGAGTTGATTTTAAATTAGCTAGTGAAGTTTTTGTGGGTGACACTATTCTCAAAAATGGCCAGCTTCCGCAAGTAACCCTTATCAAATTCTAAAAAAGTCAAACTGATCGATAAATTAAAATGCAGAGGCGTAAAACTTTTTCATATTTCGACCAATTGCCTTTGGGAAAGTTGCTCAGTTTAGTGGGCTGTTTCACATCCTTAATTTGCGCTACCTAGTTTTAAGTCGCTCTATATACGTATAAAATCATCATAGAGAGGAAGATTGAAGGAAAGAGAGGTAGGGGTAGACCTAGACGGAGCTATTTCGAGCAAATAAAAGAGAAGGTTGAGGTCGTGTCGTATCGAGAGGTCAAATCACTAGCGGAGGACAGAGGTGTGCGGCATTTACTCCACGGACACGAGCGCGGCTCTCAAATTTAAGGAGACTACAGCACCCGATAAAAGCAGCACACATAGGAATAGTGCCATCTCCGTCTCTCAACAAGCCTGGGCCGGCAGTGCGAACAGTGTCGATACACGAAGTTTACGGACTATGAAAGCGTGCGTGCGTAAAAACATGTTCAAAAGTTAGAAAAATGAGATTTATGGAAAGGTAACAGCTTAAATCGAAAAATGCGTTAACTACTTATCGAGAGTGTTCAATCACGAACATTTTGATAGCAAATTCAAGTTCCTGTGTGCATTTTACTATCGTTTTTACAGCTTAAAAGATACACAATATTGGTATTTAGAGGTGACTTTGTGAGCTTTTTCTATCGAACCAAAAGTGCTGAATCATGTTTTCAGCAAACTACTTATCTAGTTTATGTCCTGAATATTACCGTAGTATTTTTTTTCTTCGATTTAATCCAGTGCGTCATGCTTGTCTACGCATCATAAAATAATTTAGGTGCTGTAGTCGCCTTAAGAGTATATTAGTTGAATGATAGCCCAGTCCATAAAGAGAATCTGTCTTTGGTCTCCTTTGCCTATAACCCCGTACTTAGTACAATTATAAAAGGGCCCCGACTCTGCACCTAACTAAAGTTTTGTGTCGATGGAATTGTCGCTATTTTATCCGTTCAGGTGGCGATATTAAGAACTATTCTTTCATACATCTCATGACGGCTTCTTTGACTGGTGGCGCCGCCGCCAACTGATTCAGTTGCAGGTAGTTTGCAACTTTACATTAGGTTGGTGGTGGCGCTGCTGGTCGGGGTGGTTGTCAGCAAGTATATGAAAATTAAATAGTTCTCAATTTCACCACCTGAACAGATAAAATGGCCTCCATTCCATCGACACACAACTTAAGTTCCAGATTTGGGGCCCTGTATGAGGTGAACTCACATGGTAATGGCCGACACAAAGGTCGCCCGTGCCCCGAATATTCGCCTTCTCCGTGAAGAGAACCTGTCCTCGTTCATTGCCGCAAGTGCCGTACTTTTCAGGAATTATCTGCTCGGCTGCCAAAACATATATAGCTTCTTAAGAATTCTATGGGCTATATTCTTTGTCAGCGATACTTTAGAAGTTAATTTTCCCCATGAAATCGAACAACTTTCTCCAAAGGATTTGGAATGATCCAAAAACAAGTTTTGTATTCTCATATTAAGGCAATGCGCTGATCGCTCGAGTTGTATGGTGGGACGAACGAACTAAGGGTCTGGGCCTTTTTATAATTCGAACGGCACGGCATCGGCACGGCATAACAGAATTTGTATTATCATTGCCTTTATGTTCTCAGCTTCTAGCATCACTATAGTGCATAGGAGGCAATGGGAACACAATTTTGCCGTGCCGTTTTCATATTATAAAAAGGCCCAATAGAAAAATGCGGACGCACCGCGTCGCACAGTGAGGCTACGCACGTGGGTTAAACTTCGCTTTGCAAGAAAATGTATGTGATTATGTCCACTGCGACCCACTACCACGCTACGCATGAAATGACGTCATCGATACTCGCGTGGCTCGCTGGAATATGTCGCCCACGTAGCTCAACGCCATGCACGCTGTGCATGCGGCACACGGTTGGGACGCGACGCATTTTAGCTGCGGTGAATATCTACTCAGTGAGTTTGACATTAAGGCTCAAATTAGATTTTGATCTAATCCACGTAGCTAAAATCGTAGCTTTCAATTCGTGTATGGCGTGTACTGCAGTGGAAACGTAGACCCACGTTGTCAAATAAATGAATCCACGCAGCTAAAATGCGCCGTGTGGCCGTGCACATCCTGCGCCGCGGTGGGTCTGTGCCCTGAGTACAACTGAGTAAGGCTTTTTGTCAATGTTCATTAGGTTTGCCAACATACTTGTATTTACATCTAACTTGCTATATCTCTTTTTTTACTGAACTAGACAAAAACTAAATTCTTCTTCTTCTTATCGTGCAGGTATAGTCAAGTGTGTGGCAAACATTGCCTTACCCCTGGTGTCAGAGTTTTCAAACCGCACAATGGCCTCTGACTTGGTTTTAACGACTGTAGTCAATCGACAACAGCTGGGACCAACAGCTTAACGTGCTCTCCAAAACACGGAAACGCTCGTGATAAATTGCCTTTTGGTCACCCATTAGGTTCCCTGCTTCTGTGTACGTTGCTCAACATCACTGATCGGTTGAAAAAACTTACCTTTATACATGTCGATAGCCTCGGGGCTGTGCTGTCTAAGGAAGAAGGCTTCCTCATCAGGGCCCAGGTCTTCGAGCGGACGCGCCAGGATGGCATCCTCAATCCACTCCATCTGGCGGTGGATGGCGATGTAGCGAGCTGGTGCGCCGCAGCCGGGGCCGCGTACTCCGAAACCCAACTTTGGAAGCATTGAATAGGATTCAATATAGTTTTAATTAAAATCTTAGGGTCCTATTCTGGTAAAATCGGCTTATCATACTTTGCTTCTGTAAAAAATTGTCTTATAAGAAAACTAGCTTTCCACCCGCGACTCCGCCCGCATGGACTACAGGTTATATTGGGCCCAGCTGTGGGATAAAATGTAGCCTTTGTCCTTTCCCAAGGTCTATTTATCAAGGTACCAAAGTTCATCGAAATTGTTTTAGCGGTTAATGCGTAAAATCATAACAGACAGACAGACAGGCAGAGTTACTTTCGTATTTATGAATATTAGTAATGGTAAGAAATATTTTTTACCGCTCTCCCGAGAGGCTCTCAGCTGTCCCTTAGCTTTAAATCACGTTTATGAATGAACTAGCTTTCCGCCCGCGGCTCCGCCCGCGTCCTAATTTTTTCAAAAATAAAAAGTATCCTATAAACCTCACGGAGCCCGAGACCTTTCCAACGAATGCAAAACCGGTGGAAATCGGTTCGTGCGTTCTGGAGTTATAGCGTCAGGAAGGAAAACCTGACTTATTTTTATATAGTAGATTAAAAGATAGACATATACTATCGCGGACTATTTTTTAGATCATTAAAAGAGCTATTATTCTTTAATACATATTTTTTGTGTATCTTGAACCGTTTTCACGGCGCACGCAACGGAAGGCTTCAAAGATGAAATAATTTCTCCCGTTTTTTACACATTTACCACTATATCTTTGCTCCTATTGGTCGTAGCGTGATGTTATATAGCCTATAGCCTTCCTCGATAACTGGACTATCCAACACAAAAAGAATTATTCAATTCGAACCAGTAGTTTCGGAGATTAGCGCGTTCAAACAAACAAACAAACAAACTCTTCAGCTTTATAATATTAGTATAGATAGGAGGGTAAATAGAGAAATGCTGACGTCATACCAGCATCCAGCTATACTCGTTGTTGGTCATGAGCGCAGTGCCCGAGTCCCACACGCACACGCTGGTCTCATCTTGAACGGACGCGCACAGAGGATCGACTGGCGCCATCTTCTTGTACGATAGCTGAAATCAAACACTAATCAATGATTTTACAATGGTGGTTGAATGACAATTGAGGCCATTTTATGTGTATTCTAAAATTTTCTCAAAATAAGTGACAAGCAAAAATTATACACACATCAACACGGTCTAGGGATATTGCACGATTTTTCATACAAAAAAGGTCTATTTTTGAAGATATAATAGCATACTCGAGATAAATGGAGGGCTATAATTTTCAGAAGAGCAAGTGCTAAACCTGAATTTTCAGTTTTAGTCAATAATTTTTGTTTTACTTGAAATTTGCGAAAACGTGACGAAAATAAAAAATAAAATTGCGTAAATTCGACCAGTTTCATACAAAAAGCAGGTAAAAAGTGCATTTTCGTTTTCGTTCCCGTCACGTTTTCACAAATTTCAAGTAAAACAAAATTTATTCACTAGAATTGAAAATTCAAGTTTCGCACTTGCTCGTCTGAAAATTATAGCCCTGTCTGTATCTCGAGTATGCTTTTATAGCTTCTCAAACAGACCGCTTTTGTATGAAAAATCGTGCAATATACCTAGACAGTGTTGATGTGAATATTTGTATAGGTAATTCTCGCTACACAATCCCTACTGGTAGTAGGCTACTGCCCTAGCTAGCTTAACGTTAAGATGACTTTTTAAGCGACTTCAAAAAAAGAGGAGGATTCTCAATTCGACCGTATATATATATTTTTATGTATGTCCGCGGACAACTTCGTCGTTTATGAACCGATTTTGATTATTCTTTTTTTGTTGGAAAGGGAGTATCCCAAGGGTGGTCCCATGGTAAGGAAACCAGGATCTGATGGTGGAATCCTAAAGAAATTGAGGGAAACTCTCGAAAAAATTGTCTTTTTAAGATTGAAGTCGGTGACTCTTACGTTATTGACGTGGATTATACATTCATAAATTTAATTTTTTTTACACACTCAGAAGCGCACTCTAAGGTTTTCTCTTGTATCGTGGGTCCATTGGTATATACATCAACGCACCTGTGCTTTGTAGTAAAACTCTTGGCACTCTTTGGTGTCGACGTAGTTGATTTTATACAACAATTTTCTCAGTTTCATTTCACCTGGAAAAATCACAACAAGCAAACATCAACGTCTTATAGGTATAGTCCCTTTACTTTTATAGTATGCTCAGGAAAACCTAAAGAAGTCTTAACTCATTCAACCATTAACTCATCAACGCCCAGTCAAAATTCGGTTTTGATGACAGGAAAACATTCATTTTGAAAATTCCCACGGGAACGAAGTTTTTTTTAATTTTTATTATAAGATGGGTTAACTCTTGACCTCAATCTTGACCATAAGGTTAAAGATGAGGTCGACGATGGAGCGAGTTAACCCAGAAAAAGCCTATAAAGGCACCGGTGTGGTGATCGGTTGAGAATAACACCACCCCATCTCTTTCCGTGGGTGTTGTAAGAGGCGACTAAGGAAACACAAATGAGACCTGCCTCCTAGTAATCCATCTTAGGCAACGACACCTCAATTTGTTCTGAATCTGGGGTGGCGTCTTATGGTCTCATGCGGTGTGGTAGGCTCTGTAAAGGGCCGTCTGGTTCGCGACCACCCTCCTACCGAAGTCCGACGCCAAACAGCTTGCTGTGTTCCGTCGGTGCGTGGGAGTACCAGTGCCTTTATAGGCATTTTCTGGGTTAACTCGCTCCATCGTCGACCTCATCTTTGACCTTATGGTCAAGATTGAGGTCAAGAGTTAACCTATCTTATAATATAATAAAAAAAAAGTATAGACAAGTGATAATAACATAAATAACTTACTTGGTGAGCCATCGTCTATCTTAACCGCGTATAAGTTCTCGAACACACTAAAACCCACAGACGGAACGCATACAGGGTCCGCAGGTGCTAAAATTACAAAAAATAATAAGTAAGAACTTAAAAGCAAATTAATAAGAGTACAGTATTATCTAAAGAAAAAATAGCTGATCATTCATGGATAGATTTTAGCTAGGTAGACTATTTAGCTTTCAAATGAGACTACTACGAGAAAATTTCTTTAAAAATAAACAAAAATATGAAGGTTTCGTTTTTTTTTAATTGGAACCGCTTGTTTTTTGAAATAGCTAACCAAACTTTATTTATTATCGATGAAACTTATTCTTCGAATTTCACATTATATACTTATTCTATGAAATATAGTATTATAGATGCCCTGTTCAAGCGCACCCTGAATGAGAAACGAGAGGCCGAGCGCTAGGAGGAATGAAAGACATGACATAAGAATCTTGTAATTACCTCTTCTGCGCCCTGTAGCCCAGTCTCTAAGCTGTAGGACTGCTAAACTGGCAACTGTCAGTCCGTCGAGAAAATCCGGGTGTAACGCATAATCGTATAATTCCAAAGCATATTTTTCTTTAGCGCTAGTCCATAATATGAATTTCGTGTTGTTTCTGCGATTGAAATAAGATTATTTTTCAACACATTTGCTCATAAAGTGGGTCTTATGTCATTGTTTTAAGGTTCATAATGATATATATTACCCAGCCCGTGAGTAATAAAAATAAAGCACAAGTACGTGATGTTTTTTTTTTAATTTCAGCAAAGAGATCAGATCTTATTTTATATTTAAAATTAAGTGTAGATATTAAACTATTTGTAAATAAAAATATAATTCCACTAAATCATTTAAATTTAACGGGAAATTATATTTTTTTATGCTTAAACGTGAAAATATATAGTTAAGTTTTTTTTTTTATTTGGCTGTATGGCATACTTGTCAATGTGAATCTCATTTTGCGAGCGAAAAAATAAAAAAATAATAGCGCCTCTTTTCAGATTTTTTCACTTGGTTTTCACAAACGGCATTTGTATTCATCAGATTGTTATTATATTGTCAGAAATACAACACAAAAAATGTCTTCTTCAAGTGCAGAACAGGAAACCTACGTGGGTACACCGCCAGAAATACTTTCCGAGGCGCAACATGCAAGTGATAGCTTGTTGCCGTCAATATCAAAGGAAAGTTTTTATTTCTTTCTTTCCTCGCAAATGTGTTGAAAAACGTCGTATGTCACGCGTGCGCATTGGATATTACATTCTCGGCTCCATTGCGCCCTCGCCTTCGGCTCGGGCTCTAAACTCGCCTCTAATGTAATATCTAACTTAGCACACTTGTAGCATAATGTACTATTATTACTAATTATGTAGCCTAAATGTAATCTAAATGTCAGTTACCTCCATACCAAATTTTACCAAAATTGGTGACTGCACCAAACATCTACATATCAAATCAAAATATATTTATTTCATAGAACATTCAGGATGTTACTTAAAATAAGTCAAAATTACACACAAACATACATTAAAGAATTTAAATATACATACACATTTGTTTTTTTGACCCTACTGACTCTACGTCTATTCTCAAAGGTGCAGTCTTCCCCAGAGAAGAACAGGTAAAAAATTTTGTAATAACCCTTTGTGCAAAGTTTTTGTGTAATTACTGTCCAAAGGTAAATTTGAATATACATGGGAATCTTATTATAGAAACGTAAACATTAACCCATAAAAGAGTTCGTGACCTTGTGGAGACGACTGTCTAGTACATCCAGTTTATGCTTGGTCCTAGTATTTACATAGTGCCTATCGCTATTTTTCTTAAACAAATGTTCATTTTTCTTCACATATAAAAGATTGTTAACACATGTATTGGGATGCAAAAGTCAGAATATCTATTTCTTTGAATATTTGTCTAACTTTCACATTTATAATATTATAGTAGGATTTCCTTGAAAAGAAGAGGCTATTGTCAATTATTTTGTGTAGAAATATTACGTTTGTGTGCGCCTAAACTTGCCTCAATTTTCGTTGTACGACCTGTAGTGCATCACATTTTGCTCGTATCAGAGGCCTACTTTGTACTATCTACGACCGAAATTTCGAAGCCTCGAATGTCAGTACATCTCTGTCTCACGTTATACAGATGACAGTGACAGTCAGTGACAATTAACGACCTTCAGTCGGTCGATCGTAGAAAGTACAGAGCCCAGACCTACAGGGTAGAGAATGCGATAATAAATCCATGCTAATATTATAAATGCGAAAGTAACTCTGTCTGTCTGTTTGTCCGTCTTTCAAATTTGGTACAGAGATAGATTAGAGCCTGGGAAAGGACATAGGCTACATTTTATCCCACAGTTGGGCACGATATAACCTGTACTCAACGCGGGCGGAGCCGCGGGCGGAAAGCTAGTAAATGATAAATGAATGAACGCTACACACTCAAAGGCCCACACTAAGCTTTTCCTTTGTGTCGTGGGTCCCTTGGAACACACATAAAGACAGACACGAACACCCATGACCCGAGAACAAACATCTGCTTTTTACATAAATATTTACTCCGACTTGGAATCGAACCCAGGACCCGCCTTTTCAAGAGGCAGCGTCACTACCACTCGACCAAATCGGGCGTCACGTTTCGATTTTAAAAAAACAATATCACTTACGCCAATTGGTCCACAGGTATCTTGCTAATATCATCAGCTGAAGCCAGGACGTATCCTGGATGGATGAGGATGCCAGCCGTCACCGCGTATCGGATTTTTTCGGCGATATCTGGAATGACATTCTTCTTATCTGCCCATATACGTCCCCACCGAGGGGCACGGGCTTCCCTTCGAAACACGAAGGGGATTTAGACCATAGTCCACCACGCTGGCCCAATGCGGGATGGTGGACCGCTCGTCTTTCGAAAATGAATTTTCTTGGACGGGCGGGTTTCATCGCGATGTTTTCCTTCACCGTTAAACAAGTGATAATTAGAAATCCGTACATAAATCTGAAAAGATGAATTTAGTGGTACAGCCCGCACCTGGATTTGAACCCGCAACCTTCGGATTACAAGTCTGGCTCATTTAATTGGTAATTGGCTTAGAACAAATAACCGTGTATATCTATAGTTTTTTTTATTGGCTGTAAATCTTCCTAATAAAATAAAATAATAAATAAAATAATTACCAACTGGGCTATCACCGCTTTGAATGACATTAATAACTCCTATCATATTGGGTCACTTTAAATTAGCTAGCAAAAAGGATGAGAATCAGCCGACGAAACTGAAGAAACTATACGAAATTGGCATTTTCTGGGTTAAGTCGCTCCATCGTCGACCTCATCTATGACCTTGGCCAAGATTGGGGTCAAGAGTAAACCCATCTCATAACTAAACAAAAAAACTACTTTGCCTAAGGAAATTGTGTCAAAATACTGAAAAAAAATTGTCGCCTCTCCCGCACTTCTCTCGGCCCCCTTTCTCGCCCCCCCGCGTCAGATTTACCTACAATGCCCAGTTGCAGAAACGTTCGTTAAGGTTAACGCTATTTGAAATATTATACTCTCATTTTCCATCTCGCTGATGAGCTTTAATTTTAATGAAAGTTTATGCAGCTGAATGTTAGGGGCTCAAGTAATTGGTCTAACTTCAAAAAGCAATTCTTATTTTTGCTAAACTCGATTGACATAGACATAACATAACATTTATTCACTCAAAAAATACAGCACACGTTACAAAACAAACTAACAAAGTACTTAACAGAAAATAGAAATATTTTCAAAAACATGGACCAAAATAACATGTGTGGTGTTATATGTGTAGGTGACGTCGTGGACTGTGTGCGATGGTGAAAAGGCCTAGACTCAGCATATGTCACAGCAAGCTGTGACGCTGATAATTCTGTACTATTGATGCACCTTGGTCAAGATTGAGGTCAAGACTTAACCCACATTTTAATTTAAAAAAAGATTACTGTACTTACAAATATTATGCTGAATGACGCCTAGCCAGGGAAAGTTATGCACATCAATCTCCCCTCCTTGGAGACCGCTGGAGTCCAACAAGTCGTTGCTGCACCTGAAGGCGTTCCAATTCACACGCGGACGACCTGCACCTGCGCAATCAAAACTATTTTCATTCATCGATTCATAAAATCATTCATGTTTTCATTCATTCTATTAACATATATATACACATATGCTTACACCTCAATCCCTATCGGGGTAAGCAGAGCATCAGTGGTTTTAAAACCACTTGATGCCACATTCGACATAAATTCAGAGGGTTATTAGATGAAACATGATGTATAGTGGTGAAGGGTTGTCATTTCTTCTAAGGGAATGAGATAAGCCGCTTGACTTGTAGGCACGATAGCTCAGTTGGTTAGAGTACCTGGAGATCTAATCCTGGGGCCGTGGGTTCAAGTCTCATTCGCGCCGTACAATTTTCTTTACCTTAAATTATTTGTGAATATCCCTCACGCGGGGTAAGCATTCTAAAAATAATTAAAGTTTTAATTAAATAATTTTACTAAATGTAAATTTAAAATTGTGCTAAAAGAATAAAATTGCGATTACTTGCCTAGTGAGAACAGCAGTAAAAAACTCAATACAGTAACGGTCATTTTCAAATCTCCTAGTAGAGGCATCAACTCTTCGCAACAGTAATCTGTAAACTAAAATGGAAACAAGCTCTGTTCTTGAATAAAACTGATCGTTGGTTTACCCGACGAGATTTGTAGTTTGTAAACTATTCTATCTTTTCTAAACTGTTTCTTTTCTCACGCTATTCACCACACAACACTCAAAATACTGTTTAATCTGCTGGACTCCTAATCACCCGTTACAAAAAACTTAGAGCTATCATTCATACATACATATGCTCACGCCCATAATCCCTAACGGGGTAGGCAGAGTATCAGTGGTTCTAGAAACACTATATGCCACGTTTGACAAAAATTGTGAGGGTTATCAGATGGAACAAGTTGCATTTCGGAGGGACTGTCACATCCTTTTGCACTTGTATACTATCCTGTCCAATCCTAATGCTCCCGCCTATCTCAAAAACTTCTTCACCTTCCGTTCAGCCACTCTAAATAAAAATCCCCGCTCTTGCTATAATCTTTCATTAAATATTCCTCCTCACACTACTAACTTCCTCTCTCAAACCTTCTCGGTCCAGTCTATCCGTCTCTGGAATAATCTTCCTGAATCCATAAGACGATCTCCTTCCCTGGAATCCTTTAAGTTACGAGTCAAAGCCCATTTCCTCAACTCCGTTTCCTCTACCCAATGAACCCTTTTTGTTATCATATGTTCCTTTCTTTCATAGTTATATTGTATTATATGTATTAGTATGATTAGTATATGTAATATTGTTATATTGTAGTTTATGTAATATATAAATATATTTTATTATTATTATTATTTCATTTTTTATTGTTAGCCACCACCCGCTCTGCTTTATATTTTTTTCATTTTTTTGCCTGGTTGCCTGGAAGAGATTGCTACCTTAGCAATAAGGCCGCTTTTTTGTACATTTCTGTTTTCTGTCCTTGTCTGTTATTGTAATGTTTTTGTGTCACGGTGTGCAATAAAGTATATGTCTATGTCAATGATGAGAGGTGGTCAGCCTTTCGCCCATTATACAGCAAAACCCTCGCATCCCTCTTACAGACTTTTATTGTATACCTTATAAGAGTAGGTAGCTGGCACATTCTAAGTTATTCTTTCACTCCTAGTCCAGAATGGAAGTATAGAGCTATCATCGTACTTATAAATTGTATATGGCCTAACTATCCATCATTTTTGAGTAAGTTAATCAAGTAATCAAACTAGACTAACCCTGGTGATAGAGACAAAGTCAAAATAGCTTTCCCGATCACCAATCTGCCATGCGGTGATCAGTTGAGAGTAACACCACTCCATCTCTTTCCGTGGGTGTCGTAAGAGACGACTAAGGAAACACAATTTGATGAGACCTGCCGCCTATCAATCCATCCTAGGCACCTCAATTTGTTCTGAATCTGTGGAGGCATCCTATAATGTCGTGCGGTGTGGTAGGCTCTTCAGGTCAAGCGCTAACCCATCTCATAATAAAAATATATAGACATAAAACTTAAAACGAAACAACAAGAAAGTACGTATTAAGTTCTGAATTCATATTATTGTAGGCATAGACATTTCGTTTCATTCGGAAAATCAATGATTGCCGAAACACAACAAGAAATTAGAAGCAGTAGATGTACATCTTTAAAAATTAAGACGAGCCTTTCTGAATATAATGATTCCGAAAACAGGGTCAGATAATGGGAAAACTTAAGATATATTACGATTTCCTGAAGATGGATATAATAAAATAATATAAGAAAAAAATCGGCCACTATCGTCTTAATGATACCACGGAAAAAAAATGTTTATTCATGCCAACGAATCCCAAAATCTTATTATGGCGCTGACAGGCGTAAAATCGAATATGAATTGATATGATCAATCTGGTGCCATCATTTGTATCTCTCGCTCCGTCGGATATGAATTAAATTAGATCAGATATTCCAAATATGATAGTTTGTTTCGAAACTTTGTAGCTGATGTTGTACTTAGTGTAAGTCAGTTTGATTAACTGTTGTCATTCATTTTAGTTACATAATATAACTTGATATGAATAAAAATGAAATGTTTTTATTTAAAAAGTAGATACTTTAAAAAATATAAAAAATCGCCTACCCACATAACTTGTGCTGTCAGCTTATTGCCTTAGTATGAGGAAGCAAGCAAACATTTTTTTTTTGTTTTTCAGGTGGGTTTCTTGGGGAAAATTGTTCAGTTTAACGAGACAATCATCTTCTAAAGTTACGCTATTTAATGTGACTCCCTTCGGTATTTTAAATGAAAAATATTAGGGTGTCGTCCGTCTCTCTTTTGCGCTATACAAAATTGACTGTTACCATAGTTACTAAACAACGACACAGTTTTAAAATGGACAGTGTTTAGCTGACAGTAGAAACAAAAGAGCATCGTGGCAATATTGTGTCTGTGTTTTTTTCAAAAGTGCAATGTTTGCATTTAAACTTTATATTTACTTTAAACATATAAAACAAATAAAATACCAAGTGCTAAAACAACGCTAAAGCCAAGTTAAAGCATGTTAATTTTAGTTTTAAGTTTTCTGTTTTAAAAAGTATTACTGCAAACGGAAAATTAAATATATTTTAAATATGTTTATGAAAGATAAAAAAAAGTCAAGAAGTGTCAAATTAAAAATGTATAGTTGGCAAATAGTGATATTAAATTTTTGTTTGAGTTACTATTTAGTGCTGTGAATATCAGGTCCTACAGACAGCAAAAAGAGTTTTCAAATCAATATTGTGGAAGTCTGTGACCGAATGGTGTCTTTTTTAACTAAGTGGATGGTGCTATACCTCATAGATGTAAGTAGGTAAGATGATTTGTGCATTTACAATCCTAGCTCTATTTTCTTGATCAGATGGTTATTTTACCAAGAGGGAATAGACTGCTCCTCATAAAAACGGGTATTTATTAAATAAATTAACCTGCCTATTACTTACCCAGCGAGCGCGAAACGCGAGCAAAGCGTCTCCGTTTCAGAGAATCTTCGGTGTCGGCGTGTCGGAAAAGGGGCAGCCCTAACCAAGATGTACTGACATCCGACGCTTCGTTTCGGTCATAGGCTAACATAGTAGATGCCCAGCTTGAGGAAAAAATATTTTGTATGTGTGTCCGATGGCTTTCTCCTCTACAGGTCGGTTGCATTTCTCAACAGAATACTTGTGAAATTTTATTATGAGGATCAGGTTATGATCATGTATTTTTGTTGATCCAGTTTTTGGATTTTTTTCAAAATGACGGAGTCATGAGGGTTGCAAACGTAAAAAAATCGAAAAATGTTGAGAGCCACTAGAAACACGCCTGCCTACTATATAACCATTTCCATTTTTATCGGTCCATAACAGTTATCCATTCACAGATACTAAGAGTTGTATCCTAAAACCGATAATTGTCAATACTCACCTCGCTTCACTTTACGCTATCACGATAATTAAGAAACTTGCCCAAATTCTGACTTGTTCTTAAGTTGGAGAGTAAACAGTCATAGTAAACAAATAACAGTTTTGAACAGTTGCTTTTACAGTGCTATGGATCAACTTATATTTTCTTCAAAGAAACTAGTAAACATTTATACAGAAGCTCATACCTTTGTCTCACTGGGGGTAACCAGAGACCACAAAAACTGTTGTAAGTTTAAGATTTATGAGATTTTTACTTGCGATTGTCAATACTTGCCACCAAAATTAAATAAACAGTAAGAAGAGTACTTCTCGAGATTGTCAGTAGTTGCATCTACTGACGTTTCTTCACATCATATTTTTTCTCTCTATAATAAGTGTCAACAAGAATGACCCTTAGTCAACTTTTTCTTTTAAACCAAATGCCCAAAAGACCTTATCAAACTCTCCCGTAGGAACACCCGAACAATATTTTTTTTTTAATTAACAATGAGTTTGCTCTTGACCATGACCACAAGGGCGAAGATGCGGTCGAGCATGTAGCAAGCTCACCCAGAAGAAGCCTATTCACTCGAACTTTTTCTTTTCTTCCTCTCGACGCTCACTCTTCTGGGTTAACTTATTATTATTGTGAACTAGTTCTTAATGTAGGCAAATAAATCTTTATTGAAAAATAAACATTATAAACTTGTAGATACAATAATTTTAATAGATATAAGAGAATCAGTATCTAATATTAGTGCCGTGATCGTGAAATCGAGCGGCGTCGTGTATCAAACCGCCAGGTCGTGATCCAGGGCCTCATAAATTAAATTAAAACCATTTACGAAGGAAATCTTTGTTCCTTACTTTATTTATTAGTTCGTCTTACCTACTAATTAGTTTGATACGTATAGGGTCTCTCTCAAAAAAGTGGCACGGCCTGAATTTTTTTGCACATTTTCAAAAAAGTATGAGAATAACGTATTTGATTATATACAAAAAATGTATTCCCCCTCTTTAATATAAATATCTAAGAGGGAACAGGTTTTTTAAAGAATTGTGCCTTTGAGAGTACGCAGAAAAAATAGGTGGACAGGTGAATGATGTATCGTACAGGTTAATTGAGAAACGGGCACAGGTTAATGTGATTATATACTAAGAATAGGCAATAAGATATTAATATACTAAACAGCTTCATAAGGAAGCTTTTTCTGAAAATATTTTACGGGTTTGCATCAATTGTTTTATAATGTTTTATGGTTATAAGTATAACAATAATATAGAGGTCAGTAATAAAGAGCATTGTTAACAATAGGAACCATTTTAGTATCTTTATTTTTTGTATGTAAAGGAGACTGGGCGGGTGCGTCTCCAGTGTTGTAAAGGTTGTGTTATATGTAATTTTAAAGCATAACAATAGCTTCATTTCATAATTTGACACCAACAACCAGACTCTGGCAGGGAAGTAACTATAAACCATTTTATCGTAACTGACCGCATTTTGATTCCATTATTTTGATCCATTGCCAGTGGCGTGTAAGGTTGTAATATATGTATTTCCTTTTGGAAGGTCATAACAATGACTTTATTTTATTAAATGACACTTAGAACGAGTAACGGACAGGGAATGAAGTATGAACCATTTTAACACTTTAAACTTTCGCGATTTGAACACATAATTCAATTATAAACCAAGTCAGAATTCGCGTGTGACCCGGTTTATAACTGAATTATGAACCATTTTACCGTTAACTGACTTTTGAACCGATATCAGTCAGTGGTGTATAAAATAGTGACATATGTCATTTTAAAGGTTTATAATAGGCTTATATTAACATATGTCACCTACAAGCTCATAACTATAATGCAATTTTGATATATGACAGTAACAATGAAACTCGTGCAGGGAATGAACTATGAACCTATTATCGTATACTGACCGTATTTAGATTCTATTATTTTGATCCGTTGCCAGTGTTGCATAAGGGTGTGACATACGAGCAGGTATCATACCTATAGTTTTATTTTATGGTTTGAATCCATCAATCAGACTCGTGCAGGGAATTAACTATGAACCATTTTATCGTAAACTGACTTTTGACCCGATATCAGTAGTGTATAAGTTCGTGACATATGTCATATGCTGGCAATGACATATGAATAATATTATTGTATACTGATTCGATATTCATTCTTATACTTTGATTAAACAAAGCCTTTGCATGCGCGACTTCATCAAGCAGAACACGGCTGTGTGGCATACGAGATGGCTCCATCCGGTACTTAAGCCCCAGCCAGCGCTGGCGTCACTGTTTAAGTAGTGCCGTGTAGCTAGGCAGCTGTGCAATTTCCAGAACCCTCTCATTCGTAACCTTGTCTTCCCAAGTTATGCCTAGAATTTTACGAAGACAGTGCATATGGAAGCTGTTGAGTCGCCGTTCTTGCCTCGCATAGGTAGTCCGTGTCTCAGCTTCATACAAGAGTATACTCAAGATACATGCCTGATACACGATCATCTTGGTTTTAGTTGTGAGATGTTTGTTACACCATACTCTTGTATGGAACTTTCCGAACATAGTTGCTGATTTGCCGATACGGGTGTCGATCTCTGCGTTGAGCGAGAGATTGTTCGCCACCGCAGAACCCATGTAGCAAAAACTGTCCACTACTTCTAGAGGAGTGCCGTCCAACGAAACAGTTGGCACTTCTGCACTGCCTTGTACCATAACATCTGTCTTTTTGGCATTTATTGTAATGGAAAACATTTTGCAAGCTTTTAAAAACTTGTCCAATAGTGTCTAAAGCTCGTAGGCTGTGACGGCGATGAAAGCTGCGTCATCGGCAAAGAGAAGACCGTCAATAAATTAGTCCTCGCGATTGCATTTGGACTTGAGTAGGGCAGAATTGTACAATTTTCCATCGTTTCTCGTATGTAAATGAATACCCTGTTGATCGTCCCCGAAGGCAACTTTTAGAAGCAGCGAGAAAAATATTCTGAACAGGGTGGGAGCCAACACGCAGCCTTGCCGAACGCCTCTATGCATTTCGAATGGGTCAGAAGTGTCCCCGTTAAAGACCACAGCTCCTTTGGTGTGCTGGTGGAAGGGTTTTATGAAACTAAGGAGTTTTGGTGGGCATCCGATGCAATCAAGTGCCGTGTAGTGTAGAGTCCTTCTCTGCTAACGGTATCGAAGGCTTTGTTTAATCAAAGTATAAGAATGAATATCGAATCAGTATACGATAAAATTATTCATATGTCATTGCCAGCATATGACATATTATGTCACGACCTTATACATTACTGATATCGGGTCAAGTCAGTTTACGATATAATGGTTCATAGTTTATTCCCTGCACGAGTTTCATTGTTACTGTCATATATCAAAATGGCATTATAGTTATGAGCTTGTAGGTGACATATATTAATATAAGCCTATTATAAACCTTTAAAATGACATATGTCACTATTTTATACACCACTGACTGATATCGGTTCAAAAGTCAGTTAACGGTAAAATGGTTCATAATTCAGTTATAAACCGGGTCACACGCGAATTCTGACTTGGTTTATAATTGAATTATGTGTTCAAATCGCGAAAGTTTAAAGTGTTAAAATGGTTCATACTTCATTCCCTGTTCGTTACTCGTTCTAAGTGTCATTTAATAAAATAAAGTCATTGTTATGACCTTCCAAAAGGAAATACATATATTACAACCTTACACGCCACTGGCAATGGATCAAAATCATGGAATCAAAATGCGGTCAGTTACGATAAAATGATTTATAGTTACTTCCCTGCCCGAGTCTGGTTGTTGGTGTCAATTTATAAAATGAAGCTATTGGTATGGCCTTTAGAATGACATATAGCACAACCTTTACAACACTGGAGACGCACCCGCCCAGTCTCCTTAATATACAAAATGAAATACACCATTATTTTAAGGAAGAACGTTTTTATACTGATTAAAAAAGCTTTTAGTGTATGTGATTTGATCGAAAAGTTTAGGTATTTGGTTAACATACTCGAAAGTACTAAATAACAAAGAATTTCAACAACTTTCATAGTAATCTGACTAGTTTCTCATTCACCTGTCTAGTTTCTCTTTCACCTGTCATAACAAGGCAGGTTAAATGGGTACAGAGTAATGAGAATCAGCCGAAAAATAATAATTATTACTAAACGCTTTGTTGTACTGAGCTGGAGAAACCGTTATCTGAAAACAGGCTAATTGAAGAAGGAATACAATTTATGTACATTAAATAAACGACTCGATTTGAAAAAATATCGTGCACAGAATAAATATAACATACCTGTTACAAAACCCAGATCCAGACAGATCGTTACTGATAGCTTGAAAAATTGGCAACAATGGACAAGTGTTTCACCTTTGATGCGTAGCCAGTGACTTAGTGCGTTGTTACATGGGAGGAAAGAGGTTCAAATTGCAATAGTGTGAGTGGTACGCGTGAGTGTTCACGGCGACAGGTTGATGACAAAATAACGCCGGACAAAGTTTAATTTAAGTTAATTTAGTACTTACTTATAAATATGAGCAATAATTTACAAAACGACAATGTTTAGTTCACTATCTTCCAATTAAAGTGAACAGAACAAAATAAATCACTTTATTAATTCAGTCAAATTGATTTTAAATCGATGTAAGTCGCGTTAGGACACGGCAGGTTGATGGGAAACTGGTGTTACAAACTTGTACTGCTCAAGAAATATTAATTTTATTGCCATTAAAATAGCTGGCCTCTATGTAATAAGACTCGATACAACATTTTAATATAAAATTTAGTTTACAAAACTCAAAAATTCATACTTTTCTAATCAAAAACTGTACGGCAGGTTACGGTGCCACTTTTTTGAGAGAGACCCTATAGTAACTGATATTTATCAATATTTGCAAAGACGATTCGTTGGATCCGTAGCATATGCACTCGTTCGCTTCGCACTTGCCCACGAACGCAGTTGCACCCGATAAATTTGATATGAAATTATAGTGACTGATTGCTCAATGTACTGTTTGCAAATGGTGCGTTCACTTGAAAATTGGGACCAAATTGAGACGTCTCAAGAAATTCACAGATTTCTTTTTTTTATCTTAATTTATGCATAGAACTAAACTAAAAATGCAATCTTGTTAAAAAGCAATGCAATAAATGGTTCCGTTGCATAAATTTCAAAATGTCACCACAACAGCAAACCGGTTTTAAGCGATTTTAACAAATTTTACACCCAAATGAATATGCATGGATTAATAAAATAACTAATGGCTTTATTGGGACCGCGTTTTTATTTTATTTTTGTTTTTATTGCAAGTGGATTATAAAATTAAGAGTGTATCGTTATCAGCGGATCTTATAACTTCAAATTTTGTAGAAAGCGAATCAACTGTCGTATAAAAAAGCGCAAAAAAGGTCTTACAAATATATGGTGACTTTAGTTTGCAAAACTTTAAGGGTAAGGTACCCTTATGAAATTTATTTTTAATATTTTTCCCTTTTTATACTATGTCAATCAGCCAGTTGCTTAAGTTGTATTGAGAGGCGAAATGTTTTTTTCATTGGAAAAGTGTTGCTTGCGGGAAGTATCAGATTAGTAGACTGGCTCGTGTCCTTCATTTTGGTTTACTAATTTAAAGTCACTTTATCTAAGTGCGTTAATAATTCTAAAATAATAAAAAAATGTTTCACCCCGACATTCAATCGCTCATAACGCTTAAACGGCTGAACCGATTTTGACAAAATATAGCTAAGACTTATTTCAATCAGGTTAGCTTTCATACAATCGCATCGAAATCGGTCCATTCGTTTAGGAGCTAAGATGACACATAATTATAACACCCCTTTTTTTGACCGAGGGTTAAAAAATAATATTCTTGATTCCCATTTAAGGCGACTACAGCACCCGATAAAGGCAGCACACATAGGAATAGTGCCATCTCCGTCTCTCAACAAGCCTGGGCCGGCAGTGCGAACAGTGTCGATACACGAAGTTTACGGACTATGAAAGCGTGCGTGCGTAAAAACATGTTCGAAAGTTAGAAAAATGAGATTTATGGAAAGGTAACAGCTTAAATCGAAAAATGCGTTAACTACTTATCGAGAGTGTTCAATCACGAACATTTTGATAGCAAATTCAAGTTCCTGTGTGCATTTTACTATTGTTTTTACAGCTTAAAAGATACACAATATTGGTATAGAGGTTACTTTGTGAGCTTTTTCTATCGAACCAAAAGTGCTGAATCATGTTTTGAGCAAACTACTTATCTAGTTTATGTCCTGAATATTGCCGTAGTGTTTTTTTCTTCGATTTAATTCAGTGCGTCATGCTTATCTACGCATCATAAAATCGTAATTTAGGTGCTGTAATCGCCTTAATACAAGAACGCTAGTTATTTAATATCAAACATTAATCCTTTGTAAAAAACAAAAAAAGAGCAAGTAAATCTCAAGTCCCGTCGTTCTCACATACATTGAACCCACTACCCGCCGTCGGTCGGTCAGTCTGCATTTAATATCTCTAATTACAAGGCAGACACAGCCTGACGCCCTTACAAATTAACTGCCATTAGTAAGCATATTTTTAGGGATCCGTGGATGGATGTATAAAATGTGTCCTTTATAGCGGCCGGTTTGGTCGAGTGGTAGTGACGCTGCCTCTTGATCGGCGGGTCCTGGGTTCGATCCCCAGTCAGAGCAAACATTTGTGTAAAAAGCAGATGTTTGTTTTCGGGTCATGGGTGTTTGTGTTTGTCTTTATGTGTGTTCCAAGGGACCCACGACACAAGGGAAAACCTTAGTGTTGGCCTTTGAGTGTGTAGCGTTTATTATTATTATTATTATAAGGGTTGTGGTGCCGATGCAGGTCGCATATATTTAACGTGGCTGGCTGAATATTTTACTATTGAACCCTCAGGACTTATGTTAGTTGTAGCGTCAAGTAGTTTGAAAACCCCATGATGCTCTGCCTACCTCGGTAGGGATATAAGGCGTGAGTTTATGATCATGACGAACTGCACTTACTTACTCCCAAACTTATAAGTTATTTTTTTTTTGTATTTATTTATACCATAGAGAATATCATCAGCAACTATTAAACAGATAACTTATTGGTGTTAGAAGGTAGATACATAGAGCTAATTACAGGTTTTCGAAGGATAGTATATGATATTGAGGATACACGTAGCGGGTATTACTAGTCTTTGTCTACCCTAATTAAAATATACAGCCAAAGAATACATTAACAGTTTTATTAATTGATATAAAAAGTGCGGAACCACAAATTTGTTTTCGAGGTCTCATTTCTGTACTTTAAAAATTAAAACTCTTTATTTTCCCCATGATTAATAGTTATAATTTTTACTCTTTTTAATAAAATATCAAGACTAACTCAGTTCAAAATTTTTTTAAATGTCAAACAAAACTATCGTCATTCATACCAGATTATCTACCTTACAAAGATACTTTAACGATCCTGAACTTAAAAGATACATAATTTCCGAGGATGACAAATTTAACACCATTGCGTCACAATGTCACTTGTGTCCTAGTGACACAAGTGTTACTAGTCTTAGTAACACTAGTGTAACTAGGACACTAGTAACACTAGTTCCATTCCGTTCGAATTACAAAAAGTTCCAAATACAGCGCAGTACCTACCTGTACTTTCTATCATCTTGATTTTGTGACCCTTCAACTCTAATGTTGTATGTTCAAGGGATTTCCTAAATACCTAGACTTAGTTTATTTGTGTGGAGAAGAGAGGTTCAAACCATGGCCCATTTTACATAATTAAATGCGTTCCCTGCAACCTGCACGCAACATGATCTAATGGACGCTATTCATCAACCCCCTAAAGGGTAATGTATAGAGTTAAATTTACGTTTCTTCACAACTGTTTCTTCAGAAGATGTTTCTTCACAACTGAGGAACCCTGAAATCCAATCTTAGGTTTTTCACTATTGAAACTAGCCAAGGTCCAATCTATCTCTTCTGTACCAAATTTCATCAAAATCGGTTCTGTAGTTTAGCCGTGAAAGCGTGACAGACAGACAGAGAGTTACTTTGGCATTTATAATATTAGTAGGGATTCATAAGTGTTAGTTTCTGAGTTGTAGGTACAGGTATTTGATCGTTCACCTCAGAGACGGACGCATTTTTTGTTCTTTAAATAATGAATTAACACAGACTTCCTTTGACAAAGAATGTGTGAAAGACATTCCGTGTGTGGTCCAGCCTCCACTATGCCTACAACCATTTGTTTCCACCCACGCAAGAAATCGCATAATATTCGTCTCAAACACGCCTACTTTCCGTAATTCCAAAACATATAAAACGTTTTAAAATTTCACTCGGCCATCAAGATTTGTATTTTATTAAGTCAATTTAATGCTTAATTTGACAGAACAATATCGCGTTTCCGAATTATTTGAAATTTAGGACTTTTTGGAAAGTACACTTAAAGTACATGAACTATAAAGACCCTAATCTTTAGTTTTTTTGAAGTGAAAACTTCTTTAGCGGCGTTATGCACTTTTTGAATGGGTAAAAAATGTTAAACTCGCGTCAGGGTCACGTGACCCTGATCGAAAATTCGTAAGACGGAGGGTGAAGTGAAAATTTCTTAAGGAAGTAATATATGTTCAAGTTTTCACTTCTGCCGGCAGTCCCGGAGTGCAACCCGTTGTTATTTTTTATCACTGACTTTTAGACAATTTTATTAGACAGGGAATTATTGTTCAATTTAAAGCTTCGATGACATTGATATTGTTTAATATTTTAAAGCTTTTAAGGGAATTTATCTGATTGGAGATTTTTAACTTATATTAAGACCGTAACTTTTTTAAGTAAATATTGATGGTGATAGTATAAATTATTATGAAATAAAAAGGGAACATATTTTTTGTCTCTAATCTGCAAAACGTATGAGCTAAGAAAAGCAACGTGTGTTACTAAGGTTTTTTGTTTTATTTGTGTCATTTCACAATTGTCTCGATTCAATTCAATATTCTTTCCACGCTATTTGCTAGTCTCAACTAAATGTAATAATAAACTGAGATCTTTATCTCTTTATAGCGAGCGACTTAACGACTGTAAAAAATATACGCCAGAAATGCCATTAAAAACAAATTATAAGATTGCTTGAGTATAGCCATTCAAGTCAGTTATAATCTTGAAAGAATTTTCGTCTAGAGTTATTTTAAAAAGGTTATTTAGAGAAACAGTACAAAAAGCTTCGTACTTACTCGTATAACCTGTTCTGTGCGCATAATACCTATAGAAACTTGTCCTTCAACTGTATAGCGTGAGCAGCTCATGACTGTTCGCATCTTTACTTTCATGTGGGGTACTTAATCCCATTGGGGTAGGCCGACACCACAGTCTATGTACGAACAGCCGCAACTCAGGATACCACACGCGTGCACTCGTGCTGTTCTGATAAGAGCGGTTTTGTAATGAAGATGGAGTAACCTGATGCGCTGGCCTCTGTATGTCCCCACTGAAGAGCACAGGCCTCCCTTCGAAACACAAAGGGGATATAGGACACAAAACCCTTAGAAAATTACCAAAAAAACTATTTTTTATTAAAGTTTTGTGTTATACAAATACAAAACATAAAAGTTATTATGTTATAGTTACTAGAAAGCTATTTGAAAGAAAGAAAGAAAGAAAGACAAATTTATTATTTCGGACATCACACAACACATCGACATCATACGGTAAAACAAGATCCATAAGTAGTTAGAATGTGTAAAAACTACAACAATATTTGCGCTCACACCGACCGACATAGTTGTTAACTAGCTAATTAAGTTATTTATAGTTTGATATCTGTAATTGTACCTTTTATACTAAAAAAAGATACACTAGAGAGATACATAAAAACAATAACAAACTACCTTTAGATCGCTATGTGTCGGCGGTTTAAAAACTCTGAAACTAGGGTTAGTCAAGTTTGCCACGTACCTACTCGATTATACCTACACAATAAAAAGACGAAAGGCAAAGGTTTAGTTCGGCACACAACTTAACTTTTCAATTTCTACTTTTTCCTGCACAGCACTAAACCGCCAAACAATTTATTTTGACTATTTACTCAATAGAAAAGGTGCTTCCTTTGTTCCACCGTTACACAGTCGACTCGTGCGCAGGCAGAGGCATTCTCTCGAACAAATAGACAGTCGTTCCAAACTTAATTGAAACGCAAACAACGTACCTACTAAGTCTGTATTGAGTTCTTTGACAGGTGTGCCCAACCTTTTTTAAGAGGGGTCTTTGTTTTTTCCAGCTACTAATTAGCTGATGTGGCTATATAAGACTAGTTAAAAAGTTTTTGTCACTTAATTGAATTAATTAATATAAAAGCCACATCAGGAAGTTTTATTATTTAAAATTTAGTCTCACCTTGTTTAAAAGAAATAGATGGCTAATGTTCTTTCACTTTTTGTCTATAGTAATATTATGAGGAGGAAAGATTTCCGAAACTACTGGACCGATTTGAAAAATTCTTTCACCATTAGCAAGCTACAGTATCCCCTATGGATTTAGTTTACATAATTTTCCCGAATTCTCACGGGAACGACGTCCCGAGCGTAATGCTATTATTAAATAAAAATAACAAAATGGCACTATAAATACTATTTGACGAGTTGCCTGAAAGTGAAAAAATGCATTGCCGAGCATTGTAGTTGCTCCAAAAGTAATTGTTTTTCCAACATATCTGTTTTCTTACCAGCCCATATATATACGTCCCCACCGAGGGGCACGGGCCTCCCTTCGAAACACGAAGGGGATATAGGCCATAGTCCACCACGCTTGCCTAAGCAGGTTGGTGGACCGCTCGTCTTTCGAAAATAAATTTTCTTGGCGGGTTTCATCACGATGTTTTCCTTCACCGTTGAGCAAGTGATAATTAGAAATCCGTACATAAATCCGAAAAGACGAATTTAGTGGTACAGGCCCGCACCAGAATTTGAACCCGCGTCTTTTGGATTACAAGTCTGGGTTACCAACTGGGCTATCACCGCTATAACATAATTGTTACCGTGGAGAAAAAACCTTCGGTGTCTTTTTTTTTAAATAGGTTAGCTCTTGACAGTCTCTTGATCACAAACCACGATCTAGAAGCCTATTTTCACTTAAAATTTTTAGGAAATCAATACATACACATACATAAGCTCACGCCTATAATCCCTAATGGGGTAGGCAGAGCATCAGTGGTTCCAGCGAACTATTTGATGCCACGTTTGACACAAATTATGAGGGTTATCAGATGGAACAAGTTGTATAATGGTGACAGGCGGTCAGCCTATCGCCCATTATACAGCAAAACCGTGGCATCCCACTTACAGACTTTTACTGAATACCTGGGAAGAGTAGGTAGCTGGCACATTCTAAGTTTTTCTTTCACTCTCAGTCCAGCGTGGAAGTACCAGGAACTCAATACCCCTACAAAATTCTGACAACAAAAAAAATATTACGCATAACCTCAAATTGACCTCTCTTCATACAATCAAAAGCAAATCTTTTGATTGTATGAAGAGGCGACTAAGGAAACACAATTGAGATCTGCCTCCTAGTAATCCATCCCAGGCAACGACACTTTATTTTTTTCTGAATCTGAGGTGTCGTCCTATGGTCTCATGCAGTGTGGTAGGCTCTGTAAAGGGCCGTCTGGTTCGCGACCACCCTCCTACCGAAGTCCGACGCCAAACAGATTGCTGTGTTCCGTCGGTGCGTGGGAGTACCAGTGCCTTTATAGGCATTTTCTGGGTTTACTCGCTCCATCGTCGACCTCATCTTTGACCTTTATGGTCAAGATTGAGGTCAAGAGCTAACCCATCTTACAATTTAAAAAAATCTTGTTCCTTTGTAATAAAAACGAAAATTACAAGCTCGATGTGCTCATGAACTTACTACCTTACTACACAATTTTCTTTCACACAAGAACGTAAATACTCAATGGTACGTAACGTAGAACGTAGTGTTACGTGACTTCCACTCACATTACTCTATTAGTCAAAGATTGCGTCGGATCCACTCTAGCGCAGCCGTTAGCTAGTGTAATATAAATTTATGCAACGTCTTGCATGAATGTGGTTTTTGTAAACTTAAACATATTGTAAGTAAACTTAGTTGTACTAAAAGCACTGTTAAGTGAAATGAAATTAGGTAAATAAATAAACGCTACACACTCAAAGGCCCACACTAAGGTTTTCCATTGTGTCGCGGGTCCCTAAAAAAATACATAAAGACAGACACAAACACTCATTTCCCGAGAACAAACATTTGCTTTTTACACAAATATTTACCGACTGGGAATCGAATCCAGGACCCGTCGAGCCTACCACACCGCATGAGACCATAAGACGACACCTCAAATTGAAAACAAACTGAGGTATTTGTTGCCTAAGATGGATTACTAGGAGGCAGGTCTCATTTTTGTTTCCTTAGTCGCCTCTTACGACACCCACGGAAAGAGATGGGGTGGTGTTATTCTCAACCGATCACAACACGGCGGAAAGCTTAAGAAAAAGATCTTGCCATTTGTAACACAATATACAACTTTTAAAATCGTGCAGCGCTGCAAGCAAAGGAAGACGTCATAAACCGTTTTTCTTAGACCACTTACTGAACACTTTTTCTTACTGTATCACTTACTGAACACTTTTTATTATTTTTTATTTTATTTTTTTTATTTGGGGGGGGGGGGGTTCCTAAACGTAGACACCACTCGGGTGCACCCCCTGAGTGCTACCCGCACCCCTTGCGTGCCTGGTTTAGGAGTAATGTCTACGTTTAGGCAAAAAATGAACTTTTCCCATTGAAAAATAATTAAAAAAAAATTTTTTTTCATAAATTGTTCTTTGAGTGATACTGGTTCAGGATTTTGAATATAGCTAGGAGGTTCTTTTTCACCCAGTATTTTACATATTTTAATTTATGCATACTTATTTGACTAGGTGCTTACAAAAAATCTGTTTTGCTCCCCCTCTGGCCTAGAACCTGGGTACGCCAATGGCTGCATTTGTTTTGTTTGATATGCTCTCGACTCCATTCAGTGGTGTGAACTAAGCCCAATCGGCCTCTAATCGCAGACTAATGACTTCATGCTCTATTCTGCCAGCCAACTGTATTGTGGGATTGCAACTCAGAGGCACGAGTTCTCACGTTAGAATCACATCAATTTAGGTTTGTATATGATTACGTTTATATTCTAAATTTTTGCCAATTTATTTATGCCATAAGGCCGCCTTTTTGTATATTCTTGTTTGATTACTTATGTTTATTAAGTACTTTTTGTTTGTTTCTGGTGTGCAATGTGCAATAAAGTAGAAATTTATTTAAAAAATATACAGGGCTTTAGGTAAATCTCTTTCAACCTCCCGGGTGGTTGATCAGTCCATGAAACTGAACAAATTTCCCAAGGAATAAAGGTCGAATTAAGGAAAAAAATGTTGATCTACTATACAAACTTCATCATCATACAGCGCATTTTGTATGGGAGATCACAATTTTTTTTCGTATTTTGGCCTATGTTCCTTGGGAAAATTTGTTTACTTAAAGCCCTGTATAATGTATAATAATCATAATTCATTCATTTATACGACAGGTTAACTAGATTTAACTTTGTTTTTTTTTTATATTAAACATTTAATATAGTCTTTTTTTAACAACTAAACTTTACTGTCATCTAAACATTATGCTGCAAAAATACACGGCGCAAAAAGCTTAATATAAAAACAAATACACTGAAAAAAGTTTTACATTATAGTTTTTCTGAACCATCTCTACAAACGTATTGTAATATTCTTTAGCATAAAATTAGAAGGAATGTTTTTATTTTATTTATATTACAATTTAACCTCGCCGTTGATTCGTAATAACCAAAATATTGATACGGACATCAATAGATCCGTAAATTACAATTAAGAATTTTCCATCAATTATCCGGTACATTATGTAAATCTCTGCCTCGCCTCTACAACTATGAACTCGAATCAACTCTCTCCGAGTTTCTCTCAGACAATGGCACGGGACCCACCCACACACACTAACAAACATGTAAATTACTGTCTGCAGTCAAATACATTCATACATATGTTACAAATTGATGACAAGCTCCTTATGCAGCAGAGAAGATGTAACAGTAGTGTTAAGTAAGTAAATTAACTATTTATTTTATAGGACAACTATAGCAGCCTGCCCCGTTCTCGCACTAGTGAAATAAGGTTACCTATACAAATAAAACTTTCCGGAAGAATACGGTGGAAGAAAACCGTATTAAAATCCGTTGTGTGGTTTAAAAGAAATTTGGAAAGAAACACAGATACTTTGCTTCATGTTATAAGGGAAATGTAAATAACGTCAGAGGGTTAATGATCAGGGAATAAGAATCTCAGCTGAAAACTATAGAGTTCAATCTCAAGTACATTATTTACTGTTTCTGGAGGCCTAGACAAAGTTAAATCTGTTAGCGATTACTAAGATCGATAGTCCTGGAATGTATGAGATTGACATCGACTGACCACGTGACTTTTTCTTCTGTGTCCGTCAAACCCATAATTAAACTGCCGATTTTCTTTGTCAGAAATAGAATGTCATATTATTTATATGTCCTAAGCTATGTACAACCCACTATAAATATAATAGACGTAAATGGCCACTATTACAACCTATTGGAACGGACGGATAAGACGCCCAAGTTCACCAACGTTTTGACAGTCATAGATAGAGACAAATCTAAATCTGTGGTTTTGGACAAATTCACAAATATTTTTTAGTGAAAGAAAAATATTCGGCGCGAATGAGACTTGAACCCACGACCCAAGGATAAGATCTCTTTGTGAAAATCCCTCACGCGGGTAAGCGTTTTAAAAATACTAAATGGATAAATTACACATTGTAAAAGGTGTTATCATAATCTGGTTTCCTCTATTTATCAGGCTTATATGGAGTTCAAAAAGTATGTTTCAGTATTAATAATAAACGCTACCCACTCAAAGGCCCACACTAAGGTTTTCCCTAGTGTTTTGGGTCCCTTGGAACATACCTAAAGACAAGCACAAACACCCATGACCCGATAACAAACTATCTGCTTTTTACACAAATATTTGCCCCGACTGGGAATCGAACCGAGGCAGCGTTGCTACCACTCGACCAAACCGGCAGTTTAGATATAGATTGGTCAATCATATATCTAACAATAGAAACAGTTCGGAGTTTTGGAACCTACTGATGTCAGAAAAAATCATTGGGTATTGTCATTCTAAGCCCCACGTATTCCGAGACACATTAGAGAGGTCATTAAAAAGAGATTGTAGATAATGCTACCGGCTTACTGCTGAGGCAATATCCAGATGTTAAATACATCGTAACAGTTATCACAAATGACTTGGCGCGTGCGACGAGATTACTGGCCTCCTAAAGATGTTTGTTTTGCTTTTGAAATACTTAATACGGACGTGTTTTTTTGTCAATAGACGAGTATTGAGTAAACGAATACCTAATTGAATGTAAGAGGATAAGTTTGAGGTTTGTAATTTATCGAACGATAATTAATTTAATGCGAAAGTGTACTTAAAAAAAATGTGGAGAAAATCAATAGATTGGCGACTTGAATAAGGATATAAAGTAGCTAATGAAAAAGCAGCAACTAAATAAAAATATATACGTTATAATCAATTATAACCTAGTATAGTCGTAAGGAATGGACTCTTGATAAGTCATGACTTAAAAGAAACCTTTACACAGGCGTAGACTCTACTTAAAGGCTATCTAGAAGAACTTGGTATTCTTCTATGATTACCGCGACAGATTTTCCATTTAGGAAAAAAGAGAAACAAAAATTGCAAGTATATTTAAAGGTTTTTTTTTCATTTACTGCAAGTATTAAATGCAAAATTATATTGCAAAGAAGTACAGAGACAGCAAAAAAATTACTGTTAAAATATCAAAACTCAATTTCGTCACGGTATTTATGTATGTCCTTGCTAAAAATTATACAAAAAGTGAAACCGTTTGCCGTATGTTCGTGTGTTTATGTTTCCGGCACCGTCACGCCCACTGCGCATGCGCGGGGGACCTACATTTGACTTCTGTAGTATTACGCGGGACAGTTCTATTGCCTTTTGTGTGGCGTCCGATTTGGGTTCGGATATCTACTACTTTATTCAAGACTAGCATTCCGCCCGGGACTTCGTTCTCGTGGGAATTCGGGAAAATCATGTAACCTATGTTACTCAGGGATAATGTAGCATCCTAATGCTAAAAGAATTTTTGAAACCGGTCCAGTAGTTTTTAAGTTTATTCGTTACATACAAAAATACAAATCTTTCCCCTTTATAATATTAATATATTAGTATAGATTACGAGTAGAGTAATACTTGCATGGACTTTAAATTATTTAGTTAAACTTTAAAACGGATCAATTTTCACCACGGACTAACACATTGTATAGAGTCGGTTTTACATTTCGACAAAAAATTTAAATAATCCAATATGTACTTGTACATACTTGAAATACACGTTCCTATGTCTATTGCCCATACTAAGCTGCATTTTTAATGAAATTATTGTCATTACAAAAATATCTACTTATTATAGCTTTCTGCGCGCGACTTCATTTGCGTTGAAAAGAAGGTCAGTTACTCTATCCCTGAACTATCGTAGTGCAAAAAATAATGTCGATCCGTTTCGCCATTATAATGTAAAGAAACGACAGACAGACATACTTTTATTCACATTTATAGTAAAGATATACCGATTGAAATAAGTTGAATCATATTGCGCTTAAGACTTACTAAAAACGCCATCGTGATCTTATGATCGCATAAACAGAAGTAAGGTAAGATGATCTTGATAAAATGGCGAAATAGTAATATCATCAGCTGACTTCAAACATACTTCAAATAAGTGTTCTTTAGCCGCCATTCTCTAGGTGTTTTGTAGTACACATACCTTCCGCGTGCGGCCGGAATTTTAATGAGGTTTTTCTACGTTCAACACTTTGTGCGGCAGCTAGAATGTTTCATAACGGGCGTGCGATCATATCGCGACGCTGTACTTTTTTTATAGCAGGTTTGAGATAGTTTGTTTGTAATGGTATGGTAATAACACTGGTTTTGAAACTTTGTCACTATATTGGTTATTTTATGTATTTATAAAGGGAGGCCCGCGCCCCTTGGTGGGGACGTATATATGGGCCGGTAAAAAAATAGCAACTGTTTGTTTTATATTGTTAAAAGTGAAAGCTTTAGAGCTCACAACATTTCTGTTCATGATGGTCTGCCTACCCTGACAGGGGTTAAAAGCGTAAGTTTATGGAATATTTCTGTAAAAACGTGTTTTGTAAATCCAATTAATTTGTGTTGCAAAATACCTAAATTCTTATTAGTTTCAACTGGAAAATAATGATTAATGGGTATTATTATTAAAAATATAAGAATTACAAATTTTTGGCCTTGGATTGATAAATATTGAAGTTATATCGCAAATAAAAACCAGCAATTTATGGAGAAAAAACATCTTAAGAAAGACCCATAAAAATCTTCCCATACAAAAGACATAAACGCGCGCCGTCCATCAATTATGAATGAATTTCATCAAACCTATAATTATAAAAAGAAACCACAAGTCTGCAGATCAATTGCACTGAATTACTGCAATATGCATTTTCTACGGTCTAATGAAAACGTCTCAATTTATAGGCAGCTAGGCATCCTAGATCTGGCTAGACCAGTGGTTCCTAACCTTTTCAGATTGTTACCCCTGTAACTTTTTAGGAAATACATTTTACCCCAACCTTAAAATGATATCAATACCTACAAACAAATACAAATATTCCAGATTGCACACTACAGTGTGAATATGAAAACATTTGACAAACTTTGAGGGATGAATTTACCCATGATTACAAACTACTTTTTCTATTGGACAACTTATCAAAGTCTCTCGAATGTTTTCAATTTCACCCTGTAGTTTTACAGTTTTGATATTTGGATGTATATGTGATGGTTGGTAGGTACTATTTTTCATTTACAAATTTTGCATTTGCAAATTAAGTCCTATTAGATTAGGACTTAATTATTAGGTTCTTTGCTACCCCCACACAATAGCCGATTTAATCTCGCGGGGGTAATTGCCCCCAGGTTTGGAACCACTGGGCTAGACTGACTTAATCTAACGTAATGACTCCAGTTAGTGTATTAATGTCTAGAATTTGAATATGATCTACTTTGCTTGTATACGGTTTATGCTTGAGCATAAATTATAAAGTGGGGTGTTTAATTGGTTTGTTAAATAAACTTCGCTTTATTGCTATAAGTATGAAATACTGTGGAGATTGCGAGTGGAGTACAATTTTCAAAAAGTTAATTCAACCGCGTTATGTTTTAAAAACTAAAAAGAAAGAGATAGAGATACATCCGCAAGTCGTTCGATTTCATACTATTCACGTCTCAGTGAAAAACTAAAGCGAATTCTCCAATGTTGTAGATTAATACAACTAATAACCTTCTTAACTGGATGCTCTTTGATAATATTTTGTTTTGTTAGCCAATGTATTCCGCTGCTGAGCAAAGGCCTCGCCTGCATCCTTCCACTTCTCTCCATCCCGTATGAAGACCCACCACTGGGCAAATTTTAATCCTCGTTCCACCTCTTTCGGGGTCCTGGGGGGGACAACGTTGCTTACGGAGTTCCCATTCAGTGGTGATTCACTCCCATTGATCTCTATTCAATTCAACCGGCTACACAAGCTAAGATCTTAAATTTTCTTTTATAGTTAATTTTCTTGGATAAATAATATCCTATTTTTTAAAGAAGGCTTTGGTTTATTAAGTTGGATTTTCAATTAATGAAATATTTACAGTTGTTACTTACCGTGATTTGGCTCACTGAAAGATCGACTTTTTGCTACTTAGCTTATAATTTTTTTATAGTAATACCCAAAGACATAGATATAAGTTAAATACGAAATGATTTTTCAAAAGCCAAAATTTAAAAATTATAAAAATATGAAAACTCCAAAACCTGGCCATTCGTTTCATTTTCAGTCTGAGAAAATTTGACCATGTGTCGGAATATCGGGCACAACTGAAATGGCTTCCCGTTCGATTCCGCCGCGATGTGCACCTTCTGTCCTTCCTGTACAACGTCCTCAAGAATCCCTCCTCTCCTGATTACCTTCGTTCCCGTTTCCAACTGTTACCTCCTCATACTCGTCCACGCCGCTCCTGTAATACCAACGTGTTGCAATGCCCCTCAGCTAGCACAAATTTTCGTTTTAATTCTTTTACTGTCCGTGGAGCACGGATGTGGAACAAACTCCCGACAGCTATACAAGAGAGTCCATCTATACATTCCTTCAAAAATAGAGTCAAAGAATACTACCTGTCCCAACTGTAATGAGCAAATTATATATTACTAGCGACCCGCCCGGCTTCGCACGGGTGCAATTATTGATACTTACTAAATATACTAAAGAATGTCTTTATATACAACGTTCACAGCTTTTTGTCATGCGCCGCCGGCATATATTATTATGCATATAAACCTTCCCCTTGAATCACTCTATCTTTTAAAAAAACAGCATCAAAATCCGTTGTGTACTTTTAAAGTTCTAAGCATATATAGGGACATACATACAGACATACAGACAACGGGAAGCAATAAATAAAAAAAGAAATGCTTCATTGTTACATGTTTATAAGAAAATAGTAAGCAGAACAGGTTTAACTAAATGTACTACAAAATGTCTTTTTATACTACGTCCACCGTTTTTTTGTCATTAGATAAAACAAACATTTTTTCGTTAGATGTTACTCTTGAAAGAGCGACATAATTGGCTATGTGAAAAACAATCAACGCTCAAATCTAAGCCTGCAACGTTGAAAGTTTGACCCTGCGATTTTTAATGGTCATTACAAAAGATATCTTTATCTGATATTGTAGGCGTTTAAATTGGAACGGTAAATCCGATGATTTCAGAGGAATTCGGGGAATCAATACATCTATTTATTCATTCATTTATTTATTTTTATTTTATCTTCTCCTGTACCATATCCGGTGAGTATTGTGCACTCTATTATAAAAGTTTTTTGAGATTTTACCAGCAAACTCGTGCCATTGCAAAGTTTAGGTGGATTCAGGTTTCTTAACAAAATAACAGGACAACCTACTTTCAACACCATTTTATGAGGAGGGAGTCCAGACGGGTTCAAAGAATTAAGAAATTCTGTAGGAAAATGAACTCCTTCTTCCAAATCGAGAACAGTATCGACCGAGTTGTGTATTTGCGTCGGCGCGTCAATCCTTGAAAGAATCAAGTTGTTTACCTTATCTACTTGTTCGTTAGTTGGTGACAGAATCGCTCTTTCTTTAAACCAAGATATAGTCTTACAACTTATGTTATCAATGTCGGGATAGACATGGTTGACCAACTCTTGGGTGTTGTCTATCAAAACACAAAGGTTTTCTAGGTTAATCCTTCCATCACTTTGTGTTAACTCTCCATTGCCAACCTGTTAACATTCGTTTAAATTAAATGCTGTTAAGACCCATATTGACCAATATTAAATGCACAATGTATTTATAGTTATTAATGATATACTTTAGGCACATATATTGTTCAACGTTTTACAGTGCAGTAGCCGAGGAAATGAAATTAAAAAAATGTTGTCAAAAACTTACATCGTATATGTACACACGGCAGCACATCAGGCTATACATGTTAACCTTGACGTCGCCATTAACTCGCTCGTAACAGCGCCGGCGTTCGTAGTGCAAATGGGTAACCTGACGTGCTGCTGTCTGTACATCTACTTAAAGATCTTAAAATATAGTATTTTCAATCAAAATTAACGGAAAACGTCTTAAGGATTGAACAATGTGCACATTTATCTATATTAAATGCACAATGTATTATGCCACGTATATTGTTCAACGTTTTACAATGCAGTAGCCGAGGAAATGAAAGTAAAAAAAATATTGTCAAAAACATACATCGTTATAAATTACATATTTACATCAAAAGTTCTCAAACTGAATACGATTTAACAATGTGCACTAAAATTTTACGATATTACACAAAACATTAAGGATAATTCCTTAATCCATTTTTGTGTATTCATGATAATACATTGAATAACACAAAAAATATTTTATTAAACAAATAATTTCAAATATCCGCCAATTGTTGTTGTTTGTTAAATTTATCCCTTGCGGGAAAGGCAAAGGAAACTATGTCCATACAGCCATGTCTTCAGTGAAAAATCTTCTTTCGTCAACTTAACCTAAGCCCTAAGCTCCTCATGTTCTGTGTAAAACCGGATAGCGTCTGTTTTACGAAAACTGGCGGCGAGAAGCACAACCGCGAGGATCTTTGTCGGTACCAAACGGAGCAGAAACACTGTTATCACTTGAATTTTTCATCACTACGCGAATTCTAGTCAATTTACTGCATAATACACTATCACTATTACACATTAAACAACTTTTTCACGCCAAAAACGAAAATTCAGTTGACAAAGCAACCGCTCACGCCGAGTTCCCGCCAAGACCTCAATATCCGCCAAAATAAAATGGCGAATAAAATCTTTTTCCACAATTATGAGGCAAAGGCTGAAAGGCTAAGCAATTAAAATGCCAGTTACGCCTACAGAAATGTTTAAATAGTTCAAATTCGCTAAAAATCAGATTTATTTTATGAAAAAAGTAAAATTATTAATTTACTTTTATACCTACTTATTTTATTTCACTGATAATCAAGATTTTCGTCAGAAATAATTATTTTGTTAGGCGTAAAAACTCTTTGCTTTCATTCTATACTTACTGCCAGTATGAAGTTTTGTGAAAAAGGTAATACGTAATACTCTCACTTGTCAAAAGTGTCACTGATGATCAAATCAGCTACTCTTTATTGGGTCATACATTTTTGTAAGTATTTTATTCACTTTTACATACTTTTTATGTATCATTTGATTAAAAAAATAACTTTACTGGATCACAGAATAGCCACCGAAGTAGAATTTTGGTGTTTGATAAATGGGTTATTTGGTCATTTGTTCAATGTTTTTTTCGTAAGCGCAAAAAAAAGTGTTTTATAAGACATCAAAAAAGTGTTTTTTACGACATCACATTAGAAACCTCTAAAATTATCAGTGTTTCTCCACTATATCATGCATGTATTATACATATAAACCTTCCTCTTGAATCAATCTATCTACAGAAGAAAACCGCATCAAAATCCGATGCGTAGTTTTAAAGATCTAAGCATACATAGGGACAGACATACAGACAGACAGACAGACAGCGGGAAGCGACTTTGTTTTATACTATGTAGTGATGATGTATGTATGATTTATTATATTCGTTTATATGTATTATATATGTTAGTATATATATTATTTTTATTTCATTATATTTAAGTATTAATAATATAAGCCCTTCTCTTATTTGGTATTTTCTTACGTTGTGCGCAATTCTCTCTTCCCGTCTCGTACACTATTTCTCACCGATTAGGTTGGCTGGAGGAGATCTCTTTTAGAGATAAGCTCGCCTTTGTACACTATTTTGTATGTAATTTTTTTCCCTACTGTGTTTGTGCAATAAAGAATATATATATAAAAAGTAATGAAAATTAATAAAAATTAATAAAAATAAATGATTTATATTGCTTGTTTAATGATTTATAGTTTTTCGATCAAAATGCCTGGTTCAATTTGGCAAAATGAAACTAGGTTTAGATTTATAACTTAATGTCAGTAAACATAACTTAGTGGTTTCATTTAAATCAGATCTGTTCACACCCTTTCAATAAACCTAGATTAATTCTAGCTTACTTAGGTGTAATAGGTCTGCCTAGGACATAGATTAGCCTAGTCTAGCTAGACTAAACATGTTCTAGAGACGGACGAGCTATATCATCGGTATTAAGACATTTTCTCCATGTTTAAATGCAATATGAAACTGGATGTTGGTTATTTATATCATAATTTATATAAAATATGGAGTGTTTTCTTTGAGAAATCTACGGAAGATAAGATTGTCTTGCGTTGCGTTACATTCTTTTGGCTTTCTTATTTTCTTAAGCATATAGGATATTCTAAATTCTTTTTTGATTGTGAGGTTAAAAAAGTGAAAGTGGGAATATGGAAATGGAAAACAGTACCCTTATCAGACACATTTAAAATTAAAAATTAAAAATTAAATAAAATGAATTAAAAATTAAAGCGCAATTAAAAATAAAATGAAACGTGTAAAATGTCGCGAGAACTAAAATAATCTCACTTTCAAATACTAGTCAATAATACCAAAACCCATATAGTTACTTATGCACGATGCTGCCTAAACTCTGATTACCTAATGGGCCTTTTTATAAAATTCGAAATACCACTACCCCCTATGTTCCTCTAGTATACTAGGAACATATGGGGCAATAGTGTATACAATTTTGCTGTGCCGTTTGAATTATAAAATAGTTCAATTAATTCAGATTTGAAAATAATGATCAGTGGACCTCATTCTAAGACCAGAGCAATCAATTAAAGACAACGGAAAAATTAAAAAAAAAGATTGCGAAATCAGTAAACGATCGGAAGTCGTCATTCAGATGCTGAGCACTAGATCGGAAGGGCGGGACGTCCACTCGAGCGAATATAATTTGCCATTGTCTACTAGTTCCACCATTTTATGGGATTACTGATACAGATATGGAAGGAGCGATAAGCGATAAAACGGAGATGACAGGTATAGAAGAAAAAAATATATAATAAAAAAAACAAGCAAAATCAAATAAAAAATACTTGATTTTCATAGAACATACAAAGTGCTTCTTGAAAAATCATTGAGCAAAATAGTTAATTACTTTAGCATTTTTGAATTTGCGCCTATTCGCAAAGGAGTAGGCTTCCTCGGGAGAAGAATAGGCAAGAAACTCCGAGGGTCGCTCTTTTTAAGTCAATCATATAAATTTTCTTACTTCTAATTTTAATTGACTTAATACCTGAATAACTATGGAGCTGAGCAAACACGTCTGTAATTCCATACAGGGTAGGCCGAGTATCAGTGATTCAGAACCGCTTGATGCCACGTTTGACATAAATTCTGTGGGTTATAAATAATAACGGATTTAATAAACTTACGAGCTATTCCGCTCGTCAATGGCGACTCAATGGTGATTGAATGACGATGTTGGCCATTTTATCAGTTCCGGTGGCGTAGTTGAGTACTATCGGAATGTAATACGTTTGCTTTGACTGGTGGCGACGCCACCGCCAACTGAATGTTCAATTGCTAGTTAATTTGCAACTTAACGTACGGTTGGCGATGGCTTTAGTCGTTAATTATCTTCGGAGAAGGAAGTTTAGAAAAGTAAATCTTTTAAAAATTACCTTACAAACAAGTACGGTTTTCGGCAACTTTTAACTCAAGTCTATTCAGTTTTACCCAAAAAAAATGAAATTACCTTGGAAATTTAACAGGAAGAAATATAGGTTGTTCCTGTCTCAAAATCTTAATATATAAAAATTTCTTAATTGGCTGTATACATTTTTAATATAAGGGCTAATGTAATATTTATAAGCTGTGAAGTTTGCAATAAAATAAAATAAATACAAAAACAAAGTTGGGTTTGTTCGAACACTTATAACTCGAGAACGGCTGAACGGATTTTGTTGAATTTGTCTCCGTCCCGAATAGCAGAATAACTATTAAAACATTGGAAAAGTGACGACAAAATTCCCACGGGAACGAAGTCCCGGGCGAAAAGCTAGTAGGTACCTATATAAATTTCTCAATTATCCGCTAACTCTTGGTTACTGTACACCTACCTTTCATAATTGGATCTATGATTTGAAAGTCTATCCGATGATGGTCCGTCGTCGGATCCTTTCGTTCAGTCGACGGTAACCGCGATGCAAGCGCGCGCGCATCTTTGTCACTTGGATTTTTGGAATCTACGGTAGGTATTTTATTGTATACTTATTCTTTTTACCATTATTCTGTTTCGGTTTTGAGCATTCTTAATTACATACATAGGTTTCAACGTTTAAGCAAAATTACGCGGACTACAAGTTATATCGTGCGCCTATGTCCATTCCCAAGGTCTAATCTATCTCTGTATCAAATTTCATCAAAATCGGTTCAGTAGTTTAGGCGTGAATCCGTAACAGACAGACAGAGGAATTAACATTAAGTTAAGCGCCTATCCTTAAATATTTTGTTATTTCTTCATAGAGGAGGGTAAGACAATGTTGTGACAATACATGGAGTGACGTAATATCTATACGGTCCCTTGTGTGCTTACTACAAGTTACTGTAATGAAAATTCCCTGTCTCATGTCATAGGTCTTTATTAAATTAAATCAGATACAACAGTCAACTTGTATAAAAATAATATGTATGTGAAATATAATGGTGTGTGCTTTCGATATCACTATACTTAAATGAATATGAACATTATGTTTGTTTGCTGTCACTGCAATGCTATATTCCTATCCGTTAGCTTTTTTTTAACCAGCCCATATACGTTCCCACCGAGGGGCACGGGCCTCCCTTCGAAACACGAAGGGAATTTAAGCCATAGTCCACCACGCTGGCCCAATGAATTTTCTTGGACGGGCGGGTTTCATCACGATGTTTTCCTTCACCGTTGAGCAAGTGATAATTAGAAATCCGTTAGCTATAAATAGTTTTAATATAACTGTAATCATTTTATTTTAATTTTATCGACAAAAGTATCTAAGCGTTTACCTCAATGCGCCGGGGCATTTTAAAATTATTTAATTAATTACTTCCATTGGAATGCTAATTAACGAGACAAATTGCTTATTTATAAAACCACAATTTATGACCCAAAATATGTGTCAATATTAACGATACATGAATATTCAACATTTAACACTTAGGTGTGTTTTCACTGAACAGAATTTCAAACCAGTATGGTTTGCGTTTCTCCTCATGATTGATGATAACATTTATTTAATTAAAATAAACATGAGTTTAGATTAAGAATTTACCGTATTAAATATGTGTAAATCATAATAGTGTTGCGTGCTAGGGTTCTGATTCGGAGTGAAACACCAGTGACTATGATTTAGGTGTTTATTCAGCCAGCCAAATAAATCCTAGGTCCACACAGAAGCCGTCAGCCCAGTCACAGAGTCAGAATCGTTGTCCTTAATCACGCCGTGGTCGTTGGTTCCTTCCGTAGATCAGAGTCCGAATCGTCAGCTAAACGTAGTCCTAGGTCGCGCTGTAGTCGTAGGTTTCCTCTAGTTCGCTCCGATGTATCGCTTGTATCGCTTGAGATCAACTGCATCCGCTAGGCGCGGCTCGCCCGTATTTATATTCGGCCGGAAGGGGCTCTGGAACAATCCCGATAGTCGCTCTCGTAAAAATCATGCGCAGTTAGACGTCCACGAAGTAAACAACTCGTTGCTAAGGCCGGTGTTCTCACGGTGTGTGCACGGGATTATGTCCTTTACATCCTACGTGCAAGGGTCAATCTTGCGTGTACTCTGTGATGACGCAGATTTGTGTTGTTGCTACGCAACCCTTTTTTTTTGGTTGTTTACGTCGCCGATCTATTTTTTTTGTATGTGAGCTTTCTCGAACTGGACTTGTTTATTGTTCCTCCTATTTTCTCTCGAATACTCGGGCCCGGCCGCAACACTGCCCCCTTGTTAGACGTGCTCGTCCCGAGCATGTCCAAGCCTCAGACGAATACGACTTCCTCCTCCAGGGTCTGGCGTGTCTCGTCCTCCAGAATCTGGCCGTGGTCTCATCGCACTGAACATCTCTCTCGGGTCAGATGTATCTCGTCTTCCCAAATGCGGTGATGGCTTCTTAGTGTTGGATTCTCTTCCTTTTTCTAGGCCCCTCATGTGTGTTGAAGAGAGAGCGCATTTCTTCATCGGCTTTAGCCTTCCAGCAGTTGTGCTGCATGTCTTTCTTGCGGTAGTCGAGGTGCTTGCAGACATCTTCTTGCGTCTACCATCCCTCATAGCCTGTTTACGGAGACCTCTTCGTGAACCCCGAACTCGTTGTCGAAGACGAGCCCCCTTCAAGTGTTCTCGACTGCCCTCATCTCGGAAGTCGTTGTCATCGGTGGGAAAAAACAGGGTTCCCTTCTTCGTAGGCAGGATCTCCATTGGCACAGGAACTTCGTCGCCTCTGTATGCCTGCTCACCTCCACTGCGACACTTGTCTTCTTCCATTTCCATCCGTTGCTCCTGGTCTTTCTGCTTATCCTCCTCTGTTGGTTCCTGCCTCTCAGTTTCTTCTGCTGTCACGATGCCATCCTGAGGATACTCCCTAAACCCTTCCTCTACAGCCGGCTCCGTAGCACAACCCTCATCCTGTTGCACCCTCCCTGAAGACGACTGTTCCTCGGGTTCAAGCTCTATCATGAGCTTATCCTCCTCTCCTGCACTTGACAGCAGTAACTCATCCTCTGCAAAGACACTGTCACGTAGCTCTTCTTTCCAATCAGCGCTAACCCGTTCCTCTTGAGCCGGCTCCATAGCGCGCTCCTCATTGTGTTGCACCGTCCTTGGAGACGACTCATCACTGGGTTCCGCCTTCATCTCCTCACTCGCGTCCAACAGCAGCGTCTCTTCCTCACTCGGTTGACTCTGCACCACCGGTTCTTCATCTGCGATAGGAAAACTTCGCTCCGCGTCTTCCTGGTCCACTATCTCCTCTGCCGCGTCTTTGTCACTTGCCTTCTTTGCCCAATCCTCCTGGTAATCTTTAGCCACCGAGCGACTTATCTTTCCAACGGCATACAGAAGCTCCTCGCGTAGGCCTTCCCACTTGGCATTTTGTTTGGCCTGCTGCTCCTCCCACTTGGCATTTTGTTTGGCCTGCTGCTCCTCCCACTTGGCATTCTGCTCATCACGCATGCTCTGTAGCATCATCATCAATCTTGAAAAGTAAAAAGCCTCCATTTGCTCAGGGTCAGCGGATAGAGCCTGATGTTCTGCAAGCAGGTCTTCCATGGCGGGCAGAGTGGAACCAGTTTCTGGGGCCTGACGTCCAGAAGACGGGACTTCCTTAGTGGGCAGATCCAGGTGGGCGGTGGGCGTAGCCTGGTGGGCGTGACTGATAGGCGTGTCTCGATGGCCAGTGGTTATGGCCTGGCGAGCTGTACCCGTTGCCTCCGCAGCCAGTTGCACCCTTCCCCTGACGCTGGTGATGACCTTCCTCTGAGTCACTGGCATGGCTTCTCCAAATCCACTTCCGACACCAATTGTTGCGTGCTAGGGTTCTGATTCGGAGTGAAACACCAGTGACTATGATTTAGGTGTTTATTCAGCCAGCCAAATAAATCCTAGGTCCACACAGAAGCCGTCAGCCCAGTCACAGAGTCAGAATCGTTGTCCTTAATCACGCCGTGGTCGTTGGTTCCTTCCGTAGATCAGAGTCCGAATCGTCAGCTAAACGTAGTCCTAGGTCGCGCTGTAGTCGTAGGTTTCCTCTAGTTCGCTCCGATGTATCGCTTGTATCGCTTGAGATCAACTGCATCCGCTAGGCGCGGCTCGCCCGTATTTATATTCGGCCGGAAGGGGCTCTGGAACAATCCCGATAGTCGCTCTCGTAAAAATCATGCGCAGTTAGACGTCCACGAAGTAAACAACTCGTTGCTAAGGCCGGTGTTCTCACGGTGTGTGCACGGGATTATGTCCTTTACATCCTACGTGCAAGGGTCAATCTTGCGTGTACTCTGTGATGACGCAGATTTGTGTTGTTGCTACGCAACCCTTTTTTTTTGGTTGTTTACGTCGCCGATCTATTTTTTTTGTATGTGAGCTTTCTCGAACTGGACTTGTTTATTGTTCCTCCTATTTTCTCTCGAATACTCGGGCCCGGCCGCAACAATAGTTTGTAATGAGATAGTATTATTGCTCTTTAAAAATTTTGACCCTGCGGCACTAATGTACCTGCGGTCTAAGAATTTAAAAACCTGAGTAACAACCCATTGACACTTGCCCGTACCAGAAATATTCTTGGGCGACTATATCTAATTCATTTCACTCACACACAGCATACCTTAAAAATTACCTAGGCCTTTCAAACGCAAAACTCCTGAACGTCTACCAAGTTTTATATTTATTAATAATTGTAAAGATCCTAATAGAAAATAAATGTCAATTCAATTCAATTTGGTAGTTTAATTAAATCGGTCATAACATAAATCACAATAAGACTCAGTCTGTTAAACCACCCACAGTCGATCCTGGCGCAAAGCACCCCATTATACTGGCAGCATTGCCACGCTGGATTGCTATGGCCAGTCTTTACACCAAGAACGACTGAGTGCGATAGTCCCGGTGCGACTATCGCACTCAGTCGTCCTTGGTGCAAAGACTTTTATATAGGACTAGCTGATGCCCGCAACTTCGTCTGCGTGTTGTATGTATTTTTATAAACCGAGTTTGTACTTTGACACAACTACAGATACATGAATTGCCGTTTTTTATTGAAGCAACTATTTCGTTCATATTTTCGTTATATGAACGAATAGCAACTATTTCGTTCATATAAGGAAAAGCAATTTCTAAAAATATTTTTTATTTGAAAACTTGGCTAACTATGTCATATAAGGTTGATACTTAATATATTACTTTGGATCTGAAAACAAAGGTCAAACATAGTTGTTTCCTCTATCGCTTATATTTTCTATACCATTGTTACTGCTTTTGATAGATTAAGGTCCGTATTATAGAACGCGACTCAGACTCTGATCTATACTTAAGTAGCAGTCGTTTTTGATTTTTTGATACTGAGAGAGATAGACAATCAACACTTAACATGAGTCAGTGGTGCCTCTAAAAAACATCTTGTTGTCTTAACAATCCCACAAAAAGCGGTTAATTAATATTGTATTTCGCGTTTCTGTGAAAAACGTAAGGATTTTGTACTTATAAAAAATCAATTTTGATAAAATAAAAATATGTGGAGTAAAAAATTTACGAAAATTGTATGTTGAAAGACCTATTACTTAGGTAAGTACAATAAATGGCACACGAATTCCTTAGTGCTAATTACGGACTTATTTTTGATTTTCAGTGGAATAGAGGTTTCTGAAACAGGTCACCTATGTCAGTATCTAAGACAACCCCCGTGCATTTGAGATTTCAGCTAGCACGCTGCTTTTATTGTGCTTTGCGATAATTGTGTAAAAATGATTCAATAAAAAAATTAATTTAAGATAGAAATGACTAAGCTTTTCCCTTCAATGGACATTTGTAGAAGTAAGCAAAGGTGTCAGTGCTTGATCCAAACTAAGAAACTTATTAGAATAGTAATATTATAATATTTATCCATGGCTTATATACGCAATGCTACGCTTGATGTAAACTAAAATCTAAATCTCAATAAATAGCCCTTAATTCATGTCAGAACATCAAAGCCATAGATCAAACCTATATAGACCATATTCATAGTGGTTTTAATAAAACAAATGTCAATTGTCAGTTTCTATTGAGTTTCCCGCCTTTAAAATAAGAAATGCATTGAAAACACCGGCTGTACGGCCATAAATTCCTTTGCATAAAAATAAAAATAAGCCGTTTTATTGTTTTCAAAAAGTGATATCCTGAAGATTGAATAATGTCATTTAGTTAGGGCCAAATTAAGATTTGAAGACTAAATACTTAGTCAACTTCGTTCTTATTAACACTGTATTAAGTATTTAGTTTTGGTTCGTTAAAAAAGTGCAGAATAGCCGAACTATGAATGGGGAAGCTGACAAAAGTTTCGATATTTTAGATAATTTATACGCCTATAATAACATAAGTCACATAACTTTACATGTCATGAAAATTTCAAAAATGGCATATTGTATATGAGTATATAATACGATGTCTAAATTTTTCAATGCACGGACGGCCCCGACTCAGGTTACCACACGCGTGCACTCTGTGCTGTTGTGATAAGAGCGGTTTTGCAATGAAAATGGAGTAACCTGATGCGCTGGCCTCTGTACCAAATGCAATGTATTTGGTTGGCAGCTGGCACATTCCAAATTTTTTGTTCAGTGCCAGTTCAGCACAGAAGTTTTTGTTTTATTTTTGGATATTTGTGGGTCACTTACAATAATTTAATTTCTTTCGACTCACTTATATTCGACGATAGCTCTTAAAAAAACGTCTATCTAATTATAGAGCAGCACCCCTTAGATTTTCTTTATAAAGTACTTTTTTAAAGGTGAATTTATGAAGTTAGAAAAAGGTTATTATTACCTACAAAGAAAACTCAATAAGTAGCATCATGACAGAATACCAGCGCTGCAGTCTGGTACTGCAGCAATATGCTGAGTCAGCGCCAATTTGATTGGCATGATACAGATAACACGGTGTAAAATAGTTTTATAAAATTATTTGTTTCTGTTTCTTATTCTGTTTACTTCATTGTTTGCTTGCTGATTCATGTTTACTTGTATGTTTGTTATTTGTCTATTACTGTGTTGTGCTGTTTTATGTCAATTGAATTAAAGTGTCAATCTATCTACCTATCTATCTGTCTATCATAAAATCAATTAATTAGCACTTCACACTGTAACTTTCTGCACTAAAGTTTCCCTCGTATGGTTTGTTTGCCCAAACCGGAAATCGAACCCAGAAACCGCCGATTCACAGGCTGTGTAACTCTACTACTCAACCAAACTTCCGACAAAAAATTAAGAAAGGATCTATTATACAAAATATCTCATAAATCTCAATCCGGTCCTTTTATCAAATGCTACGTACTCATAGACATAGAAAAAATAAGTTAAATATCAACACTGTCTAGGGATATTGCTTAATTTTTCATACAAAAAGGTGTGTTTGAGAAGCTATAAAAGCATACTCGAGACACATGGAGGGATATAATTTTAAGATGAGCAAGTGTTAAACCTGAATTTTCAATTCTTGTCAATGATTTTTGTTTAAATTGTTTTTTTTTTAAACGTGACGTAAACGAAAACAAAAATGCACTTTTTTCTGCTTTTTGTATGAAAATGGTGGAATTAGCGCAATTTTTTTTTTCATTTTAGTCACGTTTTCACAAATTTCAAGAAAAATTAAATTAATTGATAAAAATTGAAAATTCATGTTTAGCACTCGCTCATCTGAAAACTATATCACTCCGTGTATCTCGAGTATGGTATTATAGCTTCTCAAACAGACCTCTTTTGTATGAAAAATCATGCAATATCCCTAGACAGTGTTGATGTGTATATTTTTCTATGTTTGGCGTAAATAATAGAAAGAACTTGAGAAACATTGTAAGTGCCTATTCCATTCAAGGGTTGCCCTTGATTTTGATGGGATTCCATTAGATCCTGACTTGGTGACAATAAGACCACTTCTGGAGTATACTCTTTCGAACAAAAAAAAAGAATTTTGAAAATCGGTCCAAATGGCGGAGAAATCGGTGAACATACATAAAATAAAGATATACAATGGTTTAAGATTTCGTAGTTTTCCTTTCATTTAATTTACCAAGTTTGTTAGAAAGATTTCATCCTTATAATTGACCCTAACGATCGACGCAATAAAAGTATAGGGTATTCTAACAGATTTTAGTCGGTTCGATTCCCGGTTGTGGCAAGCGAATTTTCGAAAATTCTTGAATGCAGTTTTCTTTCTTTTCAAAAATAAAGGAATGTTTTCTTTGAGTACAATTTTCTATCTACAGTATTAAGAGTACTTTTCCAGGTGGCATTACAAAATTCCACCCTGTATAGAGTCGAATATAAAACCTCCTCCTTTTTGGAAGTCGGTTAAAAAGTAATTCAAGTGATACAGTGTATCCGCTCCGATCCAGCGGCAGTGCTTCTCGCCGCCATAGTTCTTCGTAAACAAAACACTATCGGCTTACGGAGAATGTCAAAGTCAAAGTCAAAGTCAAAGTCAAAAGTGTTTATTTCATTGAACATATAAAATGATACTTGAACACGTCAATATTATGAATTACATTAGCACTTTTGGCTTTGCGCCTATTCGCAAAGGTGCAGTCTTCCTCAGGAGAAGAATAGGCAAGAAACTCCGAGGGTCGCTCTTTTTAAGTCAATCATATAAATTTTCTTACTTTTAATTTTAATTGACTTAATATCTGAATAACTCTGGAGCTGAGCAATTTATTCCCATGGTTGCTTGTCTAACAGATAATCCGAAATTCTATAATAGCCCTTTTTACAAAGTTTTTGTTTAATTATCGTCTTAAATTTTTCTAAAGGTAGGTTTTGAATACACATGGGAATCTTATTGTAGAAGCGTATACATTGACCCATAAAAGAGTTTGTTACTTTGTAGAGACGGCTGTCTAGTATATCCAAGTTATGTTTGCTTCTAGTGTTTACATTGTGCCTATCACAATTTTTCTTAAACAATTGTTCATTTTTCTTTACATACAAAAGATTATTAAATATATACTGGGACGCAAATGTCAAAATATCTATTTCCTTAAATCTATTTCTAAGAGACATTCTAGGTCTCATTTGATAAATCGCGCGAACAGCCCTTTTCTGCAGGACAAATATCTTATTAATGTCGGCAGCATTACCCCACAGCAAAATGCCATATGACATAAGGCTGTGGAAGTAACTGAAATATACGGTTCTCGCGGTTTCTACGTCCGATAATTGACGGATTTTTTTAACCGCGTAAGCTGCTGAACTGAGTCTGTTCGCTAACTTATCAATATGAGGACCCCATTGAAGCTTTGCGTCAATAGTGATACCTAAGAATACAGTAGATTCTACAACTTCCAGTTTTTCATTTTTAACCTGTACATTGGTATTAAACTGTTTAACGTTAGGCAAGGTAAATTTAACACATTTGGTTTTTTTCTCGTTCAAGAGTAGGTTATTTGCAGTGAACCATTCAACTACCTTTGAGATCGCAATATTCACGTCGTCATAATTAGTGTCATATCTTTTCACTTTAAATAAAAGTGATGTGTCATCTGCAAATAATACGATCTCATGGGCCTCTTTAACAAGAAAAGGCAAATCATTAATGTACAGGAGAAACAAGAATGGTCCTAAAATTGAACCCTGCGGGACGCCCATACAGACTGTGGACCCAGGTGATCTAGTGCCGTTAACCTCAACCTTCTGGATCCTATTACACAAATAAGATTCCAGAAGCCTAAGTGCATTTCCTCTTATGCCATAGTGATGTAATTTTCTGATTAGAGTCTCATAGTGAACACAGTCAAAAGCCTTGGACAAATCACAGAAGACTCCAAGAGCATCATGTGAATCCTCCCAGGCCTCAAAAATGTGACGAATAAGTTCAACACCGGCATCGGTTGTTGAACGACCCCGTGTGAATCCAAATTGATTAATATTCATAAGTTTATTAGCATAGAAGTGAGTAGTTATTTGACTAAGGATAATTTTTTCAAAAATTTTGCTAAGTACTGGTAGTATTGAAATAGGTCTAAAGTTGGTGGGGTCAGATGTACTACCAGCTTTAAACAGAGGAATTACTTTACTATGTTTCATCAAATCAGGAAACACACCACCATCGACACAACTATTGAAAATAAACACTAAATGTGGAGCAATACAATCAATTATACAATTTATTACTTTTACTGAAAGACCATCAAGGTCCGCAGTCTTTTTCATGTTTAACATTTTAAAAGTTTTAAGAATGTCAACAATTCTTATGTGTGAAAAACTGAAATGAACCTTACTTTCGTCTACATTTTGCTTGAGTAGCGATTCAGCGAGAGCGGGAGATGAGCCAAGTGATTGAGTAGTGGAGACTGGAATGTCAGTAAAAAACCTTTCAAACTCTGTAGCAATAGCTACATCGGAAGTTAGGATTTTGTCATTAATGTTGAGCTTAAAATCAAACTTGCGAGCCTTAACCCTTCCCGTCTCACTATTAATAATTTTCCAAGAAGTCTTAACGATATTACTACTATTTTTAATTTTGTTTCTAACAAACATAGCCTTCGCCGCTTTACATACACGTTTAAATGTTTTGGAATAAGCTCTAACATACTCAACAAAAGTTTCAGAATGGTTATATGCTTTCTCACCATAGAGATCATATAGCCTTTCCCTGCTTTTGTGAATTCCCACCGTCGCCCAATCACTAAACTTCAAGGAGTCATTAATTTTTAGCGTCTTGGATTTAAACACAATGTCATATTCTTGCTTAGATAAACTGAGTACAGAGTTATAAAGTTTGTTAGGATCATCACTCTCAAATCTTAGATCTGGTAGTTTGGTGATCATATTACTTCTGTAATTCTCAAGCCTTATGTCACTAATAGGCACATATTTGATACCTCTTTCTACAGCCTTTCCACGAAGCGCATCAAAGGAAACTAGTTGGCCCGAGTGATCCGATGGTAACTTGTGGATAACAGATTTTTCCGAGGGATCAAAATTTGTATATATGTTATCAAGACACGTTTTGGAAGTTGCGGTAATTCGTGTAGGCTCCAGAAATAGATTGCGCAAATTATAACACTTAAACAAGGATATGATTCTTTTACTAAGAGAACTATTTTCCAAGAAGTCGACGTTAAAGTCTCCACAAACTACAATGTTTTTATTATTATTACTAATTTTGAATAGTGCTTCCTCCATGATTTTTTCAAAGGATTCATATGATGATTTGGGCGGTCTGTATACGCATAATACAATAAGCTGCTCAAGCTCTATACAGGCTAATTCAGTAGTGCGCTCAACAGACAAGCTTACTATGTCATTACGTTCTTTAAACTTTAAATTGTTACGAGCAAATATAGCGGAACCTCCTCGTATGGCTTTACTTCTGCTGAATGCACTAGCAACTTGGTGATTATTGAAGCCAAATATTAACTGATGACTACGCAACCAGTGCTCGGTAATACATAAAATATCAACTTTATAACAGTTAATAAATAGCTCAACCAATAATTCTTTGTGTTCCATTCCTTCTAAATTTTGATGCACCAAGTTTATACAATTATTATTTTTCACAGACGGAACATCCTTAGTCATATTGGAGTTGCTAGGAAATCCTTGTCCTTTTTTTGGAGAGGGATTTCCTATTGTCTCACTACTTAGTTTAAAGAATTTTGTTGTATATAAATATTGCTATTATTAATAGCATTTGTCTTAAAATTATGTATGCAATAGGCTACAGTTGTAGCTAAATGTCGTTTACATTTTTTTCTTAAGTACATAGTACTTTTCGTCAGAATAATATTATTAATAAATTTATTTGTATCGAAATACATAATAGCGTCAGCGTCACTATGACTACATAGAATACTATGCACATATGTGTTGATTTTAAAAATTAATTTGTTATGTGCTTGCGTCCAGTTACTGAAATAAGGGAAGGCACAAAAAACGAACTTACAATTAGTTTTATTTTTAATGTCTAGCAAAGTGCACAAGCCCTTATTTAAGTCTGCACGGGAGATGTTTCGAGAGTTTCCAAACATAATTAATACAGTAGTTTTACAATCAAAATTATCATTTGCTATCTTTGAAATCATCGAATTAAAAGTTATGCCTGGATAGCTATTATTAATTATGTTTTGGTTTAAATAATTGCTTAATACCACTCCGAAACCGCTCCCTATGTCATCCGAATAAACCACAGTCTTCGGTGATACCCGCTCCGCTTCAGCAGTCATGCCCCCGGCCCCCCCTCTCCGACATGCCTCCGCATAGCTAGTGCGTACCGTGCGGGGTCGTGAGGTGGGCGCTTGTGCCCTTGCATCGGCGGGTGTAGTGCACTGTATACGGGGTGGAGTCGGGGGGGGCGGGGGGGAGGGCGCGAGTTAAGTGCAATGAACCTAAAGATATTAGCTTCGTCAGCCCGAAACCCCCAGCTAACTTAGATCAAATAGCTTAGTTTGTATTATTTTAGTATAAGTATTTCTGATTTTAAGTTAATTAGTTGAATATTATTCTGTACTGTAACGCTGCCGGTTTGAAAATAAATTGTTTTTTTTAAGTTTTACTTCGTTTCCGTTATTTATCTGGCGCAGCCTGCGGTTCTCTATAGTTGAACTCAGCGTCACGGGCATCGATACGGTCACCCTAAAGTCGCGATTCAACGTGCGTTTCAACGTTTCAATAGAGAAGAACCTACGCAAAACAAACAAATTCGATAAAGAAGGATCGAAGAGACTTGGACAACCAACCGCTGCGGAGTTCCAGCATCCAGAGATATTCCACCCGCCGGGAGAGGACATGGGAGTAATGAGACTGTGAGTAAATCTGTTCACTGTATTCCTGTCAAGTTTTCCTCTATAATCCTCTTCTAATAGATGTATGTGTGTTAAATTGTATCGACTTCTACGTTTAATGCACTATTAAGCAAATATTTTGTGCTATTACGTATCGAATTCTACGAGTAGTACTATTGTGTGATCTAATTTCACTTTAAAATTTAATTTAGTTGATTATTATTTACTATTAATTTTATTCAAAATGGAAGGTATTAACCGAGTCCCAGCAGAATTGGTGAAAATAATTCCCGTATTCGAGGGTGATGCTAGACAGCTACCCCTATATTTCAAAAAGTGTCAATACATTCTTCAACAATTTGGAGGGAATGAAGCGCAAAACTTGTATCTTTTTCATGTTGTAACTAGTAGACTAGCGGGGGAAGCCGCGAAATTAGTGGGAGAGCGAGATCAAATTCAAACCTGGTCAGAATTAAAAACTCTATTATCACAGCATTTTGGGGATCCGCGAACAGAAGAATGTCTCGTAATGGAACTGGAGTCAGTAGAGATTAATAAGGGAGAAAGTTTTACGGATTTTTGTCATAGAGTACAGCAATTAAGGAGTGTACTATTTGCGAAGTTGAGTGAAAACGATAATGTAAATGAACGACAAGTGAAGCAAAACATTTATAATAATACTGCATTTAACGCCTTTCTATATAATTTGCCTGCTTATTTAGTACGGTTAGTACGCTTGCGAAACGTTAATACCTTAGAAGATGCTTTAAAAATAGTTCTAGAAGAACAAAACTTTCAAGCTGTTTATAATTATAAAAATCAATCACGTAATATTTACAATTTTAATGAAAATGGCAAGACAAATACAGTAAATAACTCAAATCCTTCAAGGCAAAATATTTCACATAGACCACCGTTACCGAACAATATCCCTTCTACTTCAAATAACAATTTTTCTCCTGTTAGGAACAATGGTGATAATTTTAACACCAACAATAATTCATCTCAAATGCGGAATCCTAGACAGCAACCTAGCTCAATGATGCCTCACAATTCGAATCAGTGGCCGCAGTTTAGTAGGTCAAATGTCACGAACGGTCATAATGCACCGAGCATTGCTTCGCGATTTACGTCACCGCCGCCGGTATCAGATAGCAACACAGACGTTACTATGCGTACCGCAAGTTCGAGGCGCGTGAATTTTGCTGACAGTAACTTACCTTGCGATTATAACTCAACAGGTACATACTCAGAAAACATAGAATTAAATTTTCACAATGAAGAATACACAGGGCCGTATTCAGAAAAAAATGAACAAGAATTTGACAACATCGATCACCCGAACAAGCCAAACGAAACTTCCGATAGGGTAGAAAACTTTTTTATAATGACCACTCCCAAAACAGAAAAAATTAAATTAAATTGCCATAGTCTACACTCACCTCATATAAACATTCCAGAACTACAGTCGATTTTTATGATTGACACTGGAAGTACCAGGTCATTCATCAGCCCAAGAATAGCTGAAACGTTTTATAAAGAATTCAAGTCGGATGAATCGTTCCAGGTAGTTAGTACTCATGCGACAAGCAGTCACAATGAAGTAGTTGTCATTCCATTACCAACAATTTTTGGAAGTACTAAACAGCACAAATTTTATGTTTACAATGTAGACAATCGCTACGATGGTTTGATAGGTAGCGACTTACTAAAACAATTGGAAGCCAATATCGATATGAAGAACCAACTTTTAATCACAAACGGTGCTCAAGTCCCAATCATTTATGATGTGCCTAAAAGGGATATTTATCAGTTACCACCGCGTAGCGAGATGATAGTTAAACTTCCCGTCAACACATTACGAGGAGATGCTATTCTGGAGTGCAAAGAATTTGCAAACGGGAGTAGAATGCCTTCAGCGCTAGTGTCTTCTGAAGGGGGATATGCTTCCACTGTCATACAGGATTGCAAAAAGCAAGAACAAACATTAGTTGCCCTTGCCACAGCTCCTTTTAAAGTAGAGCCTAATGAGGAATCCGCAATGAACCTACACTTTACCGAAAATAGGGCTTTAGATAGGGAAGATCACAGGAAACGTCTGAAAATTATGTTAGATCACATCACTGACAAGACCAAGGAAGATCAAGTAAAACTTAGAGTAATGAAAGGGGGGGAAGGACCACCAGAAATTAAAGAAAGTGACGAAAATTATGTGAAAAACACTAGGAAAGCAAAAGAGTTGCCTAAGCATGAAAAAGCTAAGGATACAAGAAAGACAAATAGGAACGTAGGCCCTGTCCAGCTAAGAAAAAGAAACACGAGAGTGGCTAAAAAAATGTTAAACGACCTCCACAGGTGGTGCACGGTGCTACTACTGGTCCTAGTGGATCGGGGGGTGACGCTGAATGTGCAGAGTCTAGAGCGGAGTCCAGGAATAGCACCGATGAGGATAGGGACAGCAGTGGTGAAGACTAGTGAATGGAGAATTTTTAAAACTCTAGATTTAGATTCCATACGTAAACAATTAGATAATAATATAGCGGAATATTTTAAGATTAAAGATGTAATAAGTAAATATTCGGATACTAGAAAAGAACTTTTGGGCTTAGAAGTACAAACTGAAACTTTTATTGAATTAACTAAAGATAGACTACACCAAATTTTACCGATAATCAGAAGAAAGAGAGGTCTTCTAAACCCAATAGGATCGTTAGTTAAGTTAGTTACTGGTAATTTAGATCATGAAGATGCCATTAGATATAACCAACAAATAAGCAGCCTTAAAAATCATGAACACTCGATTGAAAATAAAATATCTTTGATGCAAAAAGCATTTGATAAGCTAGTAAATATTTCAGATGACATAAACTTTAATGTCCAACACATCCGATACAAAACTTCGCAAATAGATACGTTGCTTTCCGAAGACGCAAAATTTTCTAGAATGATTACATTAATGAATAGCGTAAATCAAATTCTTAATAACCTTAGAACTATTTACAGCATAATACAAGAAACCGAAACAGCTATAGCATTTAGTAAAATAGACACCCTCCACCAATCGATAATAAATAGCACTGAATTATTTAGTATTCTAAAAACAGTAGAAGCTCATGCTCGATTAATATACCCCGTAAATATTAATAACTTAATTAAATTAGAACAAAATATTATTTTGAAATCTTATATCCACGATACTACACTCGTTTTTATTCTAGAAGTACCCATAGTTGAAGAAAACACATACATCTATTACAAGGTTATCCCCATTCCAACCTTCAATCCCGAACTCAACAGAACCTTCGTCATCATTCCTCGTTATCCTTTCCTATTGGTGAACAGATTGAAATACAGGTCCGTTGCTAGATCCTGCGAAGACATCGGAGAAAGAAAATTCCTTTGCCAAGAAGACACCATCATACAGTATGCTACAGAAACCTGTATCGAACAAATTATGCTCCTGAAGCGGAACCTTTCTCTTTGCCAGCAACATCCAGTAATTATAGAAGACTACAAAATTACTAAGTTAACAGAAGATTTGTGGCTACTTTACTCACGAAGCGACACTCTTGTGACAGAAAACTGTGACGACGAGATACACAAACGCATCCTGAAGGGCACTTATTTAATATCAACGAAAATCAACTGCGAGACAATACTAGGAAACACCACCATAGGATCTTCAACCAATGCGTCATCCATACAAGTTGTTATACCACAATTACAGCTACCCGAAACAACGGCGAAGATCACCAAGGACCAAAAGCAACTGGACTTTCGTGGAATAGACTTTAGTGACGTGAAAGAAATCTTAAACAGTGCTAAATATAGTTCGGAACAGTTTAACGATAACGATAACAGTTTCATCACTTTTAACTTCAATTTATGGACCATATTTTTATATTTAGGCTTTATTTGTATGATTTTTATTCTTCTTTATTGTAAGATTTCCAATAAAAATAATAAAAAGAGAAATCATCTGCAAACGACTTCGTCATCTCCAGATAATTTCTCTCTTGGGGAGGGAAGAGTTAAGTGCAATGAACCTAAAGATATTAGCTTCGTCAGCCCGAAACCCCCAGCTAACTTAGATCAAATAGCTTAGTTTGTATTATTTTAGTATAAGTATTTCTGATTTTAAGTTAATTAGTTGAATATTATTCTGTACTGTAACGCTGCCGGTTTGAAAATAAATTGTTTTTTTTAAGTTTTACTTCGTTTCCGTTATTTATCTCGCGCGCGCCCCGGTGGCAGCGGCCGCCTCGCACGCCGCCATCGATAAGCGCTTGCGGCGGCGGCGACGCCTGGCGGAGCGGCCATCACCCTGTGTCACGGTCACAGCAACGCATGCAGAACTGGGGTCAGACTGCATGGGCGTTGGTGCCTCCACTGTCTGTTTATTCGTATTTTTCTTATTACTAAATTTACATCCTAGTTTTGAATCGGGTACATTTACAATAGTCGTGTTCCCGTGACGGTTTAGCTGTAAACTCTTAGATTCACCAGTTTCATTAGTATACGAATTTACACTGTAGTTCGATAACGAGAAGGAAGCACACATATCGTCGACTTTGTCACACGACTGCGCAGGTGGTGCGAGTGAGGCCGCGGTGTTACACACAGGCAACAAGATGAGAGAAGTAAAGAAATATAAATTGAAGACATAGCTAAGAAATACATATATTGAAGACCTGGCTGTATGGATGCAGATTCCTTTGCCTTTCTCGAAAGAGATAAATTTAAAAAACAACATGTCCTTGCTTTTAGCCCATATAAATGTCAAAAATACGTTGATCTCTATGGTTTGAGTAAAATGTTCTGAAAAACACCTAGCTTTGAATTTTTTCAGGGGTTTTTGTTGTTGGTTTTATATTTACTGGCTAAATTTCGAGATTTTATGTAGCCTAAATGTTGACCGGGGATATAAGGTACCCCTATGCAAAATTTCATTTAAATCGGTCTAACAGTTACGGAGATTAGCCCGTGCAAACAGACAAACAGACAAACAGACAAACAGACAAACAGAGAAACAAAAAAATCTAAAAAAATCGGGATTTGTTTTATTTCTCTTCTTACATCCCCCTGACTCGGTTTTTAGCATTTTTTTTCTATGTACAGAAATTCGACCTCTACAGTTTTATTATATGTATAGATTTTAAATGAGGTAGTTAGAGAAACTTAGGGGATGATTCATGAAACTGAATAACTTCCCCCACCTTAAAAAAACGCTCTCACTAATGTCCATTGGTTAAAGGAAACCTATTCCTTTTCTCTTTATCCATAAATTCGAAAATTCGTGACCGGCCCAAAAATAGGCGTTATTACCTTATACTTTGCCTAGAACGGACATTTCAAAACTAGAAGCGTCTTTATTAATTCATTCGCTGCAAAAAAACTGCAATTCTTCTTTAAGACCCATTACATGAAGATAGTTAGTATCACACCATTTATCTATTAGCTCTGTTTTTGCTAAGAAACTGACTTATCAGCCCGTTTTATGGCGTTATAGGGCACAGTCATGCAATGGCGCCTCGACTCTTGATGAAACTGATTCACAACTTTTTACCTTTATAATTTTATTATCTACGAGTAGTCTAGTGGTATAAGAAATAGCTTAAAAGTACAGACAGACCTTCATCAGGGAGTCAGACAGGTAAAAGTTAACATTTCGTATTCCTAAAATAATTTTAGGGAAAGAAAAATGTTCGGCGCTACTGGGACTTGAACCCACGACCCCAGGATTAGATCTCATGGCTTCAAGTCCTATTCGTGCGAACGAATATCCCTCACGCGGGTGAGCGTTTGTCAGTGCGATGTACGCAAAAACGTCAAAAGCCTTTTGCTGTAGAAATTCAATCATTTTTTTTTCAAACTCTACTACTACAACTATAAAGAAGTTTTCATAACAGTTACTTCAACGTCCACCAAAGCCACTAGAGTTCAATGCTGGTTCAATATGTTGAAATATGATATGGCGTCTCTTTCTAATAACTCCAGTTCACACCTTTTTGTCAAGATCTTCGGTTCAATGAGCACTCCATCATGTTTATGTGGTCTTGGTACATGAATAATGTATTTGAAGCAATACGCAAGTACGGTCTCTTTTTTTTTCTTTTTTTACATGGCTATTAATGTCCCACTGCTGGGCAAAGGCCTCCCCTGCCAAAGTACGGTTTATTATTTTTTAAATTATTTCTGAATGTTTGCTGTTAGCTGACTGACTTTTTTGATAGACATAGCGAAGTTTTAATTATAAATTCATGGATCAACTTCATAATTTAGCCTTTCTTTAATATGCCTATTATGCCTATTACTTTTAGGCCTTTTATGCCTATTACATTATAATATGCCTATTACTTTTAGGAAGTGTGTCGTATTAAATTTCAAAAGCTGGTCTGAGTAAATTTTAGGAAATTTTGACTTTTATAAGGGGAGCTCTAAAATCAATTTATAAAGTCACTAGAAGACAATCATGTCTTCATTCCTCTATAAAACTAAAAATGTCTTTCCATATCAGTCTACGAATACTTTATCTTTCAGGGAACCTCTGTTTCCATATATCAGTTTTGTAGATCAAGGGTTTGGGATGCTCCGGGTTGGACGTTGATGTTTTCGTGAAGCGGGGCTAATTTTTATGGCCTACATAGTATTTCATAGAAATAACGTATCATGTATGTATTGTTCCAGTGATGGAGTGAGGGCATGGGTCTGGGGCCGGCGCTGCTAGAGGCGGCGGCGCGCGGCGACGCGGCGCGACTCGCGAGTTTACTGCGCACTGACGCGAGAGACGTCGACGCTACAGACGAGGTATGTTACTGTCTATTTAGTAGTAGAGTGAGGGCGTGGGGCGCGACTCGTGATTTTACTGCGCACTGACGCGAGAGACGTCGACGCTACTGACGAGGTATGTCACTGTGTATTCAGTAGTAAAGTGAGGGCGTGGGGCGCGACTCGCGAGTATACTGCGCACTGACGCGAGGGACGTCGACGCTACAGACGAGGTATGTTACTGTCTATTTAGTAGTAGAGTGAGGGCGTGGGGCGCGACTCGCGAGTTTACTTCGGACTGATGCGAGGGACGTTGACGCTACTGACGAGGTATGTCACTGTGTATTCAGCGGTAGAGTGAGGGCGTGGGGCGCGACTCACGAGTTTACTGTGGCCTGACGCGAGGGACGTCGACGCTACTGACGAGTTACATTACATGTTAGTTAATCTTACCAGATTTTTGCTATGCAGAGATGGGCAAAGAACGCAACGACGCGTCGACCATTTAAGTCAATAAGAATGAGGCGTTATGCTTTTATTCAATAATAACGAATTAATTATAACTAGGGTCTAACGCAATCACAGTAGTATGGTCCAGTTAACTGAACTGTCAAACTGAACTAGTGGTAATAAAGGGTTTTTCTCACCATAGTTTTCATTGTTCCAATTTAGTACAAACGGATATTCGAGAGATAGGGACTAGAGTGAAATGAAGCGATGCGGTTGGTGAATGACATCATTCGTTGACATCTTTATTGTGGTGTAATTTTTTATACTGAACGCGAAACATACCGTAGTTTTTACATTCTACGTAACCTGTCCTAAGTATATGATAGACCTTCTAACTACACCTAATTTAAGACCATCGTCCACAAATTACAATTTTACCAATTTTGTTAACGAGCTTTACAAACTAGACATAAACAACCTACGCCTTCTCACATCCTTATAAAGCTAACGGTGCTGAGGTCACAGGTTCGCTTCCCGAGCAAGACATCGATTTTAATCATGTTCCGTAAAAGGAATACACAATAACTGGAAGGCTATGATTAATGACCTGTGGGAAACTATAAGTACATAGCTATGTATGTATGTAATACCTAGTTTTAGAAATATAGGGTTTTTTAAGTAATTTATTGCAGTTGATAGAAAAACTTATTGCATTTGATAGAAAGTACGTATATTTTCTAACCAAAGGTAGACGCTAGTCGACGCTGTACACTCAAAGGCCCACACTTGTGTCATGACTCCCTTGAAATATACACTAAGACAGACACGACAGATATGACCCGAGAACAAACATCTATTTTAACACAAATTTTGCCCCGACTGGGAATCGAACAAAGAACCCGTCGCTCAAGAGGCAGCGCCACAACCACTTTACCAAATCGGCGATCAAGGGTGACTATTTATATGAAAAAAGTGTAGTTAAAAACCTAATCGCTTGAACAGAAGAACTCCCGTTTTAAGCATAAGTTTGTCTCCTAAAAACCAAATTAAAAGAATTTAATTTTTTACAAGTTACAAGTTGCCATGGCCATCATAGTATTAAGAAGCTATAGTTTTTCTCTATCATTCCGAAACTACCTACACAGAATATACAAGGTGTTTCAAAAAAACCCAAAAAAAAGAAATTGCAAAATTAAATTTTTAAAGTGAAATACTCTAGTAATCAGTTGCACGGCTTGACATCTTTCAAAATGAAAGTTTCATATAATTAATTTGACATACTTGTCATATTTGTAATAGAGCTGCGCAATAAGATAAATTTTAATTAATTTTGAATTATCTTTTTTTGGTTTTTTTTGAAACACCTTGTACATATAATAGTACTAACGTACTACCTATCCGAAACTTTTCAGTTAGGAAATCAACAGCGAAATTAAGTACTCGGATGAAGTATGAAATTACAATATTACATTGAAAATAGAGTAGGCACGTAAATAGAAAAGGTTTAATAGATAGCTTCAATCAAATTATTAATTCGAAGGCTGCAACCGCATCGTATTCTCTACTAATAAATAAGCGATAGTTAATTAAAATGCATCGATATCGTATCGACGTCGAATCGCGATAAATCATCGACGTCGCGTCGCTTCGAGGCGGGTGTTATTTCATTTTATTTAACTCTTGAGTAATAAAAGATTTCTCTTTCATTAGGATTAAAATTTTTAAGTTTAACAGTGTTTGATATAGAAAGTGATTTTAAAATGAAACTGAACTTTTACATTATTTATCACAACTTCATAAGTTCTCATCCCCAGATTTTCAGAACCATCAAGGCATCGCCACACCTATTAAAAAACAAAACCCAACTGCTTAGACAATTTTAAAATGAATCGAATTTGGAATTTAAAGCAATTGAGTTGCAAGTTGCCTGTATTATGGATCGACATAAATTAGAATAATTTTCCACGTCAAAAACGTAAGAGTCACCGACTTCAATCCCAAAAAGTCAATTTTTTCGAGGGTTTCCCTCAATTTCTTCAGGATTCCACCATCAGATCCTGGTTTCCTTACCATGGGACCACCCTTGGGATCTCCCTTTCCAACAAAAAAAGAATAATCAAAATCGATTCATAAACGACGAAGTTATCCGCGGACATACATAAATAAATACATACGGACATACGGTCGAATTGAGAAACCTCCTCCTTTTTTGAAGTCGGTAAAAAATAAGAAACCTCCGAGAAAAAATCACTTTTCTGTTACACACACATCAACCTCGCCAGTAGGGGTGCCAGACTTAGGCGGTTGATCAGTCCACTTATTAATTCACCCAACAGCGCATGAGTTTTACTTCTGTTTCTATATTACAAACACATCAAGCTGATAATTCATCAATCTTAATTTTAGATATTAAGAACATAATTACTTAACGTAACGTAAAGTAAACACTTGCAACCGTTACAATTACGTCCACGCCTTCAAGAAAATCTCCCACGAACCTGCTGCATCAATCAATGTTTGATTTGAAGCCGGTTTGACCGATCTAATTTCAATGGGTATTTCATTCAACAAACTTGTTAATGGTTTGGTAGGCAATCGATAAAATATTCGTTATTGTTTTATAGCTTCCAAAATGTTTTTGGAAGTGAAAACTTCTTTAGCAGCGTTGTGTACTTTGAAGTATGGGTGGAAACCCGGACGGATGGCAGCCCTATGGTAAAATTATCTCTGTGACCGATGTCAACGCTGTCAACGATTAATCGCACTTAGTGCGTAAACACCGATAGACTATTTTACTGAATTGAAAGTAGACAGTGGAAAAGTTGCCAGATTGTAAGCAACAGGTCGAGGGTTCGAATCCTGAGAGAATAACCGACTCTTTTTATGTATTTTGTTTTATTTCCATATTAATGGACAACGTTAATGTTCAAGTTTTCACTTCTGCCGACACTCCTGGAGTGCAATCCGTTGTTGGTTTTTATATTTACACTTTAAAGAATTAGGGTAACAATGCAAGAGCTAGTAAAAAGATAATATAATGAACCAGACGCTGTGAATATCTTAAACATTCCCCAAGAACTTCCCCTAGATGAAAGACAACAAACAAATAAGAGAGGTCAACAACTGACATTAAAAATTTATTTTAAGGAAATTTAATTTTAGGATCCCTTGAAGAAATTACTGCTTAGCAATATAGCCATATACTTACCACAAGGGACCAATAAAATCAAGATTTTTTTACCGAGATAAAAACAAACAATACATTTTTTAAATTAACACTCTCACCTCTATTCTAGCAATTCATTTTAGCCTTTTATTTTAACCTCTGAATTACAAATAATTCACATCTTTATTGTAATTAAACAAAATGTCAGTTTCACACAAAATGTGCTCGATCTCTATCAATTTGACCATTAACCCCAATCCTCACCTACACCATATTAAACCTCCAAACTCTCACATTCCATAGATTAACGATAAGCCAGGTGCTTTTTTATGTTCTATAAAAATGGCGCGTAAAAATCAGTAGCCATGTTGGCGGCCATTTTAATTTGTTCACAGGCAATTAGAAGCTATTTAAAATAAATACGTGAAATACTTTAAATGTTAAATATATTGAACTGTTAAATGGGTAACTAGTAGTTCTATTTTTATATTAACTATTAAAAATATTCAATAAAGCGGTTATCGTGCATTACGTTGGGGTACATGTCCAACTGCTCAGTCCAACCAGTTGGACTGTGGGCCTTCGCTAGTTCCGTGGTCCTACTATGAAAAAACTTGCTTTATATTTGGATACAACAAATGACTTAAATATCTACACTTATTATTATTAAAGTAAGTAAATAATTACTTACAGCTTCTTACTACTAGTATTTATAATTTGTTGAAATAAATTATAAATACTAGTACTAAGAACATAATAGGATAGATAGGTAGTGGTTACGATAAAAACTGAATTATAAGTATAATGCTGCCATGACCTACCACAGCATCGGTGTTATTCTGCCAGGACCCTGAAAGCATTAGTGAGCAATTGTATTTTTGCGGTAAAGAATTGGCAATTGCACAAAACGCAAAGACATAAAATGGACTTTTCTATAAAAACTATCAAGACGTTCAGACAAGCAGACATGCGAGAAAAGCCTTTTCTATAGAAGAAATCACAATTACTGAGAAAAAAGCTGGAACAGTAATTGCGGCACAAATTATTGGCCCGAAGCCTGAATAGGCCTGCTTTTTGTGGTACGCATTAAAATCCCTAGTGTCGCCCATGTCGGCCATAACAATGTCGCAAAATAATAAAACAAAAACTTGCCAAGGGTGAGTCGACTGTGGTAAGTTTGAGGGTTCTATATATAGAGAAAATCTTTTTTAAGAAAGTTATGGTACGTACACAAGAGCACATCAAGCTTTTCCATATACAACACTGTAACTATTAGGCGTCCTACTGTCTCTGGCTTCTATTTTTGAAGATTTTGTTATCTTACTCCTGCTCAATTTATAGGGCTCTTAGCTTACCAAGCGGGTTGGTGATTACAGGTGCGGTTGTTAAATATTCTGCCGATTCTTGATATTGCTAGGTTTAGGACTTCCTCGTGTAATTACAACCAACTATACTTCAGATACGTGGTAATTACAATTAATATTCATCTCATTTCATTTCTACTGCCCAGCTTGATCTGCTCTTAAGTTTACCTACAACTTAGTTAAAATAAAACATTGTCTATTTTTCACGTCAACGCTCATTAGCTAATCCAGGGTAATCTATAATTGGCTATGTATATTATCTAAGACGTTACATGTACTTTTAACGTTATGCTGTATAAATAAAATAAAATAAAAATAAGATCTATCGTATTTGTGACATAAAGGGGCAATGACAGATATATTTAACATAAATAAAGAGGACATATTTCTCTTCTAGACAAGCTAATAATAAATGTCATTAATAACATTTATAATGCTGTCGGGCTATGGCAGAGCCTATTATAATTATCAACTATGATGGTCGTCAAATAATTAAATTTAATTTGAGTTTTTATTATAATTTAGGTTAACTTTAGGAATTGGTTGAAAAACAGCGCCAGTTAACTTTTAGCTGTCAAATGCTGAACCAAGTTCTTTTGGCACTATATTTAATAATATTGGGTTACTTACCTTAAGTTTACTTTTTGTAAGCAATAAACTTAGTTACTATTGTCAACATATTGACAGAATTGACAAAATATTGACTATTATCAAAATTATGTTTTTAGAGGCGAATTTAGCCAATGAAACAACACTTAGCCACTAGCCCGTCGCGCGCTTGTTTACGGCGCGTGCGATACAAATCCTGCACACGCGGGTGTGCAAGAATCGCGCGAAGGTTTAAAATGTGTAACTTTAGTTGTTACTATTATCGTGATTCATTAATTCAAAATAAAGATATTTTTTTGAAACAAATAGTGTCAATAAATTATATTTCATTTCTATATTTCATTTTCAACTGCGGAACCCAAAACCGCAGAGAAACCGGTCGCAGCGAGCTAGTTCTGTAATGACGTCGCGTCGTATCGGCTCGCTCGCTAGATGACAGCAGATAGGCGCACACGCATACCTCAAAGATCCTACAAGCAGTCGGGTATCTGTCTGTCAACATTATTAGAAACTAGCTTTCCGCCCGGGAGTTCATTCGCGTGGAAATTTGAGAAAATTATGTAGCCTATGTATTAATCCAGGGGGTCAGCTACCTCCATAACAAATTTTATCAAAATCGGTCCAGCCATTTGAGCGTGAAAGAGTAACAAACATCCATACATCCTCACAAACTTTCGCATTTATAGGATAGATACTAAATAGGATACTAAATAGGAGGTAGGTTAGGATACTAAATTGATAAAGCCTTTTTAAATGAAACCTTCTGTAAAGCTAGATTTCCTTTCTCTACCTACGAGACGTTTATTGTTATACCCATGAGTATGGAGTAGTTTACATATCTACACCGAGCACCGCAGCCACACAAACGATAACTCTAAAATTAAAATTTTTCGTCATTTATTGCCTAAAGCTAAGAACCATCTTGATCACGTCAGCTTTCAAACAAAAAATACGGCATCGAAATCGGTCCATTCGTTTAGGAGCTACGATGCCACAGACAGACACAGATACACAGATATACTCGTAAAAATTATGACACCCCTCTTTTTGTGTCGTGGGTTAAAAAGTAAACCTTAAAATTCGTTTATCTATTCGTGTGGAGCCTTAAAACACCTTTCTGACTTGAAAAGTATCACTTTCATGAGTCCCGTCCGTGTTTTACCGAGGATTTCTGATGTTGCACTACTGCTTATTTAATTCAGTCAATCTTTAAGAGACAGACGAAGAATAATTAATTGTTTGACGTGTGTCGGTGTGAGCGCAGTCGCGGTAAGTCAGTAGGTGTGTACATCATAACCGTAACTTTGGCCTGCGATGGAATCGCGTTCACACACCGATTGTGTGAGATAAGGCCAGTGTTTCTAGTTTTAGAATTGAAAATTAAAATTAAATGTATAAATTCAATTTTTGCTCAGTGACAGGCAGATAGCTATCATAGATAGAGATGGACAGGTTTCTATGATATTATTTTTACTCTACAAACGATATCGTGGATTTTAATACTCATCTATAGCAACAGACTGTTACGCCTTTTCATGGTCTAATGACCAAGATGGTACGATGTTCATATGATCAAGATTCAAAGATATTCATGGAGCTAAAATAACCAAAATTTATTATGGCCAAGGTGCTAAAATTACCATGTCTATTTTTCTAACTTACTCTTTATTATCTACACTGTAGTATGGTTAAAATTGTTACTATGAATTGGCAACACTAATTTAAAAAATAAACAGTCTTGAAATTCTTCACTAACATTATACACTTTTTTTAGATCTACGCGAAGGACACATAACTTTAAAATGACAGATAACTTTATAAAGATTTGATTGTTTCATCATCATCATCAGCCTGTGTTAGTCCACTGCTGGACATAGCCCTCTCCTATGGCACGCCTCAGCTCGGTCTTCAGCTCTCCTCCTCCAACCACTGCCCGCTACCTTACGAATATCGTCACCCCACCTTGTTGATTGTTTGTTTACATTGAATAGGCTCCAAAAATTTTTCACCATTAGAATGCTACATTATCCCTGAGTAACATGGGCTATGGGCTATTATCCCAAATTCAACGGGAACGAAGTCCTTATAAAAAAACTAGCGGAATGCTAGTTTTTTTATAAGACCGCGTGAGTTCTTAAAACAAGTAGGTACCTCTGAAAAACATGAATCTAAGTCTTATTACAGTATAGGATTCTTGATTGAGACTTGTAAGGTGGAATTACACTAAGTGGCAATTGCCTTCGAACAAATCTTCATTAAATCTTACATGTCAGTTTCAATTGCTATTAACACCTACAACATTTTGTTAAACAATTTAAATTAATGTCTAGGTTGGATTTTCATTTTTTTTATTGAAAATTTTAAAAATAAACTACTGATATATATACGTAGGGTTGAGTCGGGAACATTGGCGCAGTCGGGTACATTGACTGTCTATGGTCAAGTCGGGAACAGTAGCTCAGTCGGGTACACTACACTGACTCGCGCCTGCATTTCCTATGTAGAGCAACAATATATATTTGTCTCTTTCATTCATCGGTGTTTGAATATTGAGCGCTACCGATGAATGAAAGAGACAAATAGATATTGTTGCTCTACATAGGAAATTCTGGCACGAGTCAGTGTACCCGACTGAGCCACTGTTCCCAACTCTACCATACTTATATGTAATGTAAAATGACGTATTCGACTTGAAATGATTTACTTTCTTTTGGGAGTCTTGTAGCAAGCAACATGAAACTTATAAAACTAAACAACTGTTCCTAAGGAACCCTATGAAACTTAATAAATTTCCCTAGGAACTAAATTCATCCTAGAGGAAGCTCTTAGAGACTTCCCTATTATGGATGCCCCTTGTGACAGGATACCGAAAACGTATGTCTTTGAACGACATTACAGCATAGAACTTCTAGCAGAAGAAAAAGACTATTCGGACATAAACGAGGTCAGAATATACACAGATGGCTCAAAGACGGAAACCGGTACAGGAGCAGGAGCCTTCTCACAAGAACTACACATTAACATTGCAACCACCCTGGGTGCACACAATACAATATTCCAAGCGGAATGTGTGGGCATAACCAGAGCTGCTGATGCGATAAAGTTAAGGAACATACATGGCCAAAAAATACGTGTCATATCCGACAGTGCCTCAGTACTTCAGGCACTAAAGAGCAACAGCATCAGCTCGGGTCTAATCCTAGAATGCCACAATCTGCTGGAGGACATCGCAGCGGAAAACAAAATTACCCTGCAATGGATAAAGGGTCACAGTGGTTCCCTAGGTAATGATGCTGCTGACGAACTTGCAAGAAGAGGCTCCAGCACCTTACTAGCTGGACCAGAACCAATCATACCTCTACCTTACAAACAATTTACATCCTGGCTGAGAGATAGAACCAGGAGACGACATAATGAGGAATGGACAGTGGTAAAAGGATGCCGGCAATCCAAGGAAGCCGTGCCAACACTAAACAAACGCCTAACACGAAGTTTGTTGCACCTGCCCAGGAAACACGTAAGAAGAGTGGTAGGAATAATGACAGGTCACTGTCCGCTAAACAGGCACATGTTTAACATGGGCATCACAGACAGTCCCCTATGCCGCGGTTGCATGGAGACAGAAGAGACTCCAGCGCATGTTGTGATGGAATGCCACAGCGTGGAGGCACAGCGGGCACAGATCCTGCATAACCCGGGATCCCTATCAGAGGCATGCAGGAACGTGAGAAGTCTTGCGTGCTTCTGGGAGGACATTGGCTGGCTGGAATAGCTAGTCCAAACAATATCACGCACAATGGCCCAATTGAGAGGCTAAGTGCGGAAAACGCCCGACAAACATAACATAGGAACTAAATTCAATACTCAAAAAGTAATTTTGTATGTTTTGTAGGGGAAAGTTGGTCGTTTATTAGTGGGCTGATTCCCATCCTACATTTTCGCAAACTAATTTTAATATTCTCATACATTGCTCATTTCCTGAAATAGCGCCAGAGGGCTAATAGGGAATACGCATGAATTTTTTTCACCGTAGTTGAGATGACAAAAAGTGAAATTAAAATTACAATCGGCCAAGAAATACGGCCGATATACGCATTTAAAACTATTAATTACGCACCGATTAGACAGAGAGATCCGACATGGACTGTGACATCACATGTCACTACGTCCATAAAAACTCCGTGTTAAATTTCGTTTTGCTAGAAAGAGGTAGAAATAAATCTTAGATGGCTTTTATCTTTTTTAATTTCATAGTTATTCGAAAAATAGTTTTACTAAACTGTTTATTACATGAATGAGGAAAAAAAAATAAAAAAATAAAAAAATCATGCATATTCCCTATTACAGGTCTTCGCCAATAGAACCAAAAAAAGAATGCTGGTTTGGTCGAGTGGTAGTGATGCTGCCTCTTGATCGGCGGTCCTGGGTTCGATCCCCAGTCGGGGCAAACCTTTGTGTAAAAAGCAGATGTTTGTTCTCGGGTCATGGGTGTTTGTGTATTTGTCTTTATGTGTTTTCTAAGGGACCCACGACACAAGGGAAAACCTTACTGTGGGCCTTTGAGTGTGTAGCGTTTAAAAATAAAAAAACACATAATAGGTGCCACGCATACCTTCACGATTAGGAAATATTACAGGAGACTCAAGTTTTGATCTATACTTATGAATTGATTGTCTCATTGTCTCTTTCTCACTATCAAAATGACAAAGACGAGTGCTACTCAAGTATAGATCAGAGTCTGAGTCGCGTTATGTGATCCGGACCTATGCCTCCTTCCTTCCATATATCAACAAATAAATGTAAATCACTGCATGCTCTGATTAGCCGGTGAATGGCCAGTTGTCTGATGACAGACATACGACCATGTCTCGAGCCTTTGTATGGTAATATAGAGCCATATGTATTCTAATCAGTTGATATCGTTCTGTATGCAATGTTGGAGGTGGTATGCGGGTATTTGTGGATGTTTGATTTAGATTTTATTCGCCCCTGGGCTAGATTGTGGTCAAGAGCAAACCCATTCGTTATAAAAAAAAAAACAACGGGTTGCTTTGCACTCCGGGAGTGCCGGCAGAAGTGAAAACTTGAACATTAACGTTGTGCATTAATATTTAATTTATTTTTTTCTATGCTGACACCGGATGACATCTTGACTTTTGCAGTTTTAATTTCTTATATTTATCAAACACCCCTGACATCTCGACTTTTGCAGTTTTAATTATTTATTAAACACCCCTCCGCCTTACGGATTTTCGAGTTTAACATTTTGTACCCATACTTCAAAGTGCACCACGCCGCTAAAGAAGTTTTCACTTCAAAAAACGCTAACGTCCTCATATAAGTGGATCATAACTTTTAAAAAATCTCCTTGTTTTACCATAATAGAGTAGAGCACGCCTGCACTCTAGTTCTAACGGGCCAGACGCATATGAAGACAGTCTTTTGAGTCTTTTTTTGGTGACGAAAAATCTCACGAAAAAGATATTAGAAAACTGCAGATTTTCGGGTTTATAATAGCACAGAGATCAGATATGGCAATCACACTATGATTCCCTGGCCTGCTATCAAATTCTAGATCATATTCAAACGTATTCCGAATGAAAAACGGAACAAAGCGCTACGAGAAAGAAGATACCTTCAAAGTTTTAATAATATTATTACAAAAGTACAGGTTTTCAAAGAGATAGAGTATGAAATAAGAGTGGGCCAAGATAAGCCTATAAATATGCGGTCCACGGCACGCCAGTCATTCGTTAATCTCCCTTATTGATGGCTGTTGGTTTAATCTCTGGTTTAATGCTCATGTTAACAGATAATCACCGTCTATAACTTCAGAACGACGGACACAAATCTAATGATATAGACACAAAGTTCTTAATGCGAGCCTTGCTAAGTTTATTTATTTATTTATTTAATATTTGGAAAACCAACAGCCTAGAATACAAAATAGAATACAAAACAAAAATTGCGCCAAATAAAACAAAACACATAAAACATAAAAAAGGTGCTCGCATAGACCGCAACGCATCCCTTCACGATTAGATTAGGAAATCGCATCCCTTAACAAATATTAATAATATTAATGAGTAAGCTGTCCAAGAATACTTACTTAAATGAACATGAAATCCAAACATTTGTGACTCTGTTTAATTAATAAATAATAATAAATAATACACTCAAAGGCCCACATTAAGGTTTTCCCTTGTGTCGTGGGTCCCTTGGAACACTCATAAAGACAGACACAAACATCCATGACCCTAGAACAAATATCTGCAGCTCTAGCACAATAACAACAAACTCGCGCTCGGCTCACGCTGAAACTTCACTTTGATTGCGCGAGAGTCCCGCGCAATGGCTTGTTCGCCCTACGGCGTTGTCAATGTTGACATTTTGACAAAGGACCGCGGTGTTGTCGCGGCGCTGTCAATATCGTACTCGGCCTGCTGCTCTCGGGTCATGGAAAAACACACATATTTTTTGGTAAAATACACCCTCACTTTAACAAAATAGAAAATAGAAATTAACGTAGCTTGTAAAATAATACTATCTCACTTTTAACGACTACTCCTAAAGTGGTACTTTCAAGTTCCTTCACTATATAGCTGTATCAAAAAGATATCGCTCTGTTTTTGCGACATCTTCAAACAAAAGTGGTAAACGAATGAAGATTGAAACATTTATTTTGACATTTATTTTACTGTAAGTAACTTTTACGACTTGATTTTGTGACGTCATTCGCGTGAAAAATGTCTATGTCGCTCTCGGGGCTCACCAACTACACCTACATGTGCAAAAAATCGTGTGGATTCGTTGCTCCGGTACAACACAAACAGGAAGAACAAACAAACAAACTCATTCTCACTTTTACATTATTAACAAGGAAATCTTTTGTAAGAATATATGCATTGAAAATCACCCAAAATTTTCACCCACTAAGAATCTATATATTTTAATCTACGCACCTGATTCGTAACAGATTGATTATTTTAACGGGTTTTTTTTTCTAAGTAATAACAATTCAAAAGTTCACAGAGGAAGTCTCTAATCCTAGAGTTATTTCAGAAAGATTTACGGCACAAGTTTCTCAATTTAATGACAACCGAATCAGTGTATCTTAAAGGTTGAGCAGAAAAATATTTGCTTAGAGAGCAATGAAATGTGAAATTTATTATGCAAATTGATCATAAAGTTGAACAAGTTATAGGACGCGTGTCGTGCCGGAGTCATTTTGATAAATGTCTTATATTTTTAATAAAATATTTATTTATTAGAACATTTAGATGTAAGGAAAGCGAAATATATTCTCGTGGTTTTTCTTTGTACAAAGGGCAGCACATCAAGTTACCACACGCGTGCACTCTGTACTGTTACAATAACAGCAGTTTTTCAACGATAATAGGGTAACCATGCGCTTAATAGAAGAGGTCGCGAACGAACTAAAAAAAAAAGACATCATTTTTTTTCTTTTCTGTGTCTTTATTTTTCGCTGCGAAGGCGGTCTTTCTATTTTATTTAGCTTGGCATCGTCTTCAAGCAGATCAGCACGTACTACTTAGCACATAAATTATGTTGGCTTTATTTGTCGCTTTTTTGAAGTCTAATTTTAGTCAGTTTAATTTTTTTTGCTAAAAAGTTTATTTATTTATCAATTTTTAGTGAAAACTTTCTAAGTTCATGAGAAACATTGTAAGAGCCCATTAAATTCTTCTCCTCTTGTTGTAGGTCTCTTAGGACACAAATAAAGACAAATTAAAACACCCTAAAAACATATATACCTTTGTTTTTTACACATATGTTTGCCCCAACTTAAAATCAAAACCCAGGAAATGCCTCGAATCAAATATAGTGGCAGAGCGTTACTATATGCTATATCACATCACTGACCCGATTGCGACCCGAAAATGTATTTGCCCTGACGACCAGCAATTCTTATAGTGAAAACATACTTGTCTGCAATTGATAACGATAAAAGATAACAAGACACATTAACTTTCTTGCTCACAGTTCTCAATTCCAAACAAACCCGCGAGGCGAAACTAGTAGCACATTCTAAGAGCAACTTGATTATAAAACTTAATTACATCGCTTATACGGCACATCCAGTTTTTTTAACTGCTTGTCCCTTGGGAACCATTTTATATATATCACAGGATCGATAACTTATATGCGGGGGTTGTATATCAATACAGATAAAGAGATATAGTGGAGATGAGACCTTGCAGTCTGTTTTTCTGATAAAGCTGGCAATATGTGATTGTTAGGGAAACTTAAGCGGGACATTTTCGCCATGAAATAGAACAACTTTTCCCAAGGAACACATGAAACTGTAAAAAAAATGGTTCAGTCCTCATAATTATCACTACACGCAATCAGCCGATCGCTTAAATTGTATGGGGAAGATAAATATTTTATATTATTTCATATTTTTACCTGAGAATAACGGGCTATGCTGCGGAGGCTAGCTTCTGCATCGCGACGTTCTTTGGCTTACTAGTCAAATCTAAGTACCGCCTAGGTAAAAAATATACATTATAATTGTATAAAATACCTACATCTACCCAATTACACTTTCTCATCAAACATTTATCAAAAGAGCCCGGAACATAATCACTCATTAATCTGACTTAAAAGCCACTTGAAAACTGCTACGACGAGATCAGTTAAGCTTGCCACCTACACTACACTGAAGAAGCTCAAGTGAACTAGCTCCTTTATATACTCATAACAACACTATTTTTCCTTAGCCGCATCTAATTCGATCTTGTTTATTGATGATGATTGTCGTTAAATATATCTAGAAAACTGGTTGATAAATTGCTTCTTCCCGACTGATATAGAGAAAAAAATGCAAGTCCTTAAGTAGTTTTTTTCTGTAGTCGATGGCTCTTCTTTGAAATATACTTACAAATCAGATTAGCGTATTTCTGTGAGTTTGTTTCTTATGTATCTCAGGTGAAAACTTGTTGTAGGCCTTTCAGTGTTATATATTTATTCTATTAAACGAACTTTTCAGACTTAATTCTATACTGGAATGGAAGTGAAAGAAAAATGTAGAATTTGCCGGCTGCCTACTGTAGAAACCAGTAAGTGGGGCGCAATGGTTTTGCTGTATCTTAAACGAAATCTAAAATCAAATATTTTCTTACCTAGCTTATCAATTTTGATAAGATACGAACCATCTCGATATCGGCTTTCAAACACATCAAAATCGGTCCATTTACAGACATACAGATACACACACATACAGATACACATGTCAAACCAATAACACCCCTCTTTTTGGTTCGGGGTTTAAAAATCACAACCTGTCACCACTATATTAAAGTTTTTTGTATGTCAATGTTCATCTATGGGGTAACCTATTTGAGCACCCAAATGAAAGCAGTGGGTGATTTAAGACGACAAAATGATCACCTAATGTCCCCTGGGTGAACATAGTGAAATATACCAAAATCATTGAATTCTAACTGACCTTTAATTACCTTAACCACCATAAGTGTCGCGACTAATGGAGTGTTTACAGCCGCCCGTATCTCTACTAATTTGTGTAATCGTATAAACGATTCATCGGCTTTATTTACATCGCTTAATTAATTATCTGAGACATCGGGTCTTTTATTACATGCTATTGCTTTATTTGTAGTTTGTTTTGTTTTTTGCGACAAGTTTGGCTCAGTTGGTGAAGTTTTTGTGTTTTTATAACGCTTACCCGGGTGAGATAAGCTTCGCGCCGAATATCTTTCCCTAAATTTGTTTGGTAAAGTTTTGCTAAATACTATTTAAACAATGTTAAATAAGCCAAATTGATATGGAGTGATCTTAAATGACCGTTATTAAAAATATACTTCGAAATAACGTTCATTTAAGATCAATATGTCTTTGAAACTGATCAACTTTCCTAAAAAATAACATTTGAAAGGACATCATTCAAAAACGTACCAAAATTTAAAAGTGGCGGCAAAAAAAAAGTGAAGTTATTATTTCAAAAGAACACATTATTCTTAAGATTTTTTATTATTTTTTTTTATTCATGCAGCTTTTCATTATTTCAAATACTTTAAAAAATAAAAATAAGGTCTGCACGAATCTAGAATTTAAAACTTTTACCTAAATATGAAAAATGTTTTGTATCACAATCTATTGAAACACTAGGTATTTTCTATGGCCGGAACATTTAAAATCCATTTTACAAGTGTCAAGAACAACTCTAGTAATGGTCGTTCAGCTTAGCTGTCATAATAAAAAATGTTAAGAATAATATTTTCTTTCGAAATAATAACTTTACCTTTTTTGGACGCCACTTTAAAATTTTGGTATTTTTTGTATAGGCTGTGAATGATGTCCTTTCCAGTTTTTTTTTTTAAAGTACTAAAATTCGAACGCAAAAGTATTATTGGAGTACGAAATTGTTTTCTTTTTTTTGCATTATTTAACACTAGCATCCTACTGGGAACTTCGTTGCCGTGGGAATTCGGGAAAATTGTGTAGCCTATGTTACTCAGGGATAATGTAGCATCCTAATGGTGAAGGATTTTTTGAAATCGGTCCAGTAGTTTTTAAGTTTATTCGTTACATACAAAAATACAAATCTTTCCTCTTTATCATATTCGTATTACTATTAGTATAGATAAGAAATGTTTAGAGGACTGATTAAATCATTAATTTTCGCAAATTTGTATAAAGTTTTTATAATAACGAAAATGACGAATCAATCATCAACCTCTTAAAATAAAACTGAAACAATAATATAAATCAACTGGATACACGCCGCAGAAAGAACCACAAAATGGCGACTGTGGAAGCCAATAAAATGCAGCAAACGTGTCAACAGTCGTTGAAATACGGGCCATGTCGACACGGCACTACATCGACAATAAATCCTGGACCGGGAGTCCTGGAACACTCTTATCGATAATTTCCCATCACTAGTCACTAGTTTCGTACGTTTTTGTTACAAAGATAAATTGTCTACATATAAATGAATAATTGCAGTAGCTTTGACGACGCACAAGGATTCAGCACTTATTAAACTTTAGCAATTATCTACCATACAAGGAAAGTCACTTCAACCGGTCTGAAAATTAAAAATTTTCCGGTCTCCTATGACAATAGGTACTTAGAAAACACAAGGTTTAAACTAGGTATGTACTTTGTAAACTGTCCCTTTTTTTTCACATTGACGTTTTTCTTAATAATTTCTAATGCTATCTAACTTAACCTAAACGAACCTACAAAAGCCTCTTGTGTTGTGATAAACTTGCAGAATTTGTAATTAAGACAACATATTCATCAGTATATTTGATTAAGAAATTAAAAAAAGAAAGCCTCTTGTGCATTATAGGACGCCTGTATCATCATCCCATATACAGGGCTTTAGGTATCTCTTTCAACCTCTCGGGTGGTTAATCAGTCCATGAAACTGAAAAGCTTTTACAAGGAACATAGGTCAAAACGCGAAAAAAAATTTTTGAGTTCCCGTACAAACTTCATCAGCATATAGCATTGAAAGAGAGATACCTAAAGCCCTGTGCATTTTTTGAAAAGATAGTAAAAGTTATTCCGCGGATTTCTATGTGAAATTCCAAGTAAGTAGGTAAATAATTTATCAAACGCTCACGCTCAGTAACCATACCAATTACGAGTATGTTTTTCTTATGCGAGTTAGTGCAAAATCGTCTGCTACAAAAGCAATTTCCAACTCACGTCACAGCCACATACACTTTTACCTTACTTAATAAAAAACCTTCCTGCAAAATCCTGACAGGATAATGTTTGGACCTGCGCCTCGGGGCATACAAACCATTACGGCAGATGAACAGACCCGCATACATATTTATAGCGATTTTTAAAGCAAATTCAATTAAAAACTCCGCGGCCCCGTAGCGTGACATGGGAACTTGAGATATAAATAGGAGTGAATGATTTAATGAGTGGATTCTAAAGGGACTTTTCTATTTTTAGTACTACTGAGTATTTAGTGTCGGAATAGTCCAAGGAAATCAAAAATGACATGATCAGGCTTCCTAACCAGAGGTCCGCAAACCCCCGGGGTCCAATTAGGTATTTGTACGTGGAAGTATTAACAATCTATATTCATCAAATATAATTCATTCTTAAAGATTCATTCGCACATTTATCAGTGACTAGAGGATACCCGGTACTTTGTTCCCTTGCCAATTAAGTAAAAAAGTTCCTTCTTCCTTGCCTACGTTATATAAAAGGAAACTTTGTGCCAAATATCAGCTTTCTAGGTCCAAGGGTTTGACCTGTGCTTTGATGAGTCAGTAAGTCAGGATCTTCAACATGATGCTTGCAGCCACATTATCCTATTGCTGCAGGCCGAGTACGATAGTCACAGCGCCGCGACAACACCGCGGTCCTATGTCAAAATGTCAACATTGATAACGCCATAGGGCGAGCATGCCTTTGCAAGGACCCTCACGCAATCAAAGTGAAGTTTCAGCGTGAGCCGAGCGCGAGTTTGTAGTTTTTTTTTTAATTATAAGATGGGTTAACCCTTGACCTCAATCTTGACCATAAAGGTCAAAGATGAGGTCGATGATGGAGCGAGTTAACCCAGAAAATGCCTATAAAGGCACTGGTACTCCCACGCACCGACAGAACACAGCAAGCTGTTTGGCGTCGCACTTCGGTAGGAGGGTGGTCGCGAACCAGACGGCCATCTGCAGAGCCCACCACACCGCATGAGACCATAGGACAACACCTCAGATTCAGAAAAAAATGAAGTGTCGTTGCCTGGGATGGATTAGTAGGAGGCAGGTCTCATTTGTGTTTCCTTAGTCGCCTCTTACGACATCCACGGAAAGAGATGGGGTGGTGTTATTCTCAGTCGATCACCACACGGCAAAAATCGTGCTAGAGCTGCTGGATTACTCTTACAGAACAAAAATTGTGGTTAGCAACGGTTAGGAACCCGTTAGAATAAATTGAAAGCAACGTATGAGGAAGAAAAAAAAAGAGAATCATAAATTGAAAAAAGAAATAGAGTTAGGAATCGGAGAAACTGTAAGAAATCATCCATTATGTACTACTGCCACGTTGAATGACACAATAACTACCTGTTTAGAGGTACTTACTAACCCTACCTTGACAAGAAATTGTGCAGAACATTAACCAACCGCGTTTATAATTATAAATTATAGCACACCTGCCTATCTCACTTATACAACGACCTTCATGTTTTTTTTTTCTCTCGTGACATTGCCCTTAGGTCGGTAGGTTTTTCTTCATATTATTAGGTACTGGTTATTGCTCTAAAAATAGGCTGTAAATTATAATAGAAACAGGGTGGAATGGAAAATTCGTTCGGTAGAGCTAGACTTAACGATGGATCGACATTAAAATCTACGTTAAACTGTTTTCAACGAAATGTTTATTATGAAAACCAACAACTATTTTTGTTTCCTATTGATGTTATCCTGATTGTCACAAAAAACGGTCTTCATCATTCTCTAAACAAGTGTAATATTTATTTTTTAATAGATTTAATAATCAAAAACTAAACTTTTGCTGCCGGCAACTGAGTAAATATTTCAAAAATTACGAAACTTTTGTGGATTTTCAATTATGATATATTGAAATTGTAATTTTGAGTTGTATTTACGAGTGACCTCCACGAAAAAGAAAATCTTTTCTATGGTATAAACTTTATTATGTCGTCATATAGGAAAAAGCCGTAATTTATGCTTCATGCTATGCTAAGCAGTAGATTCTTATGTAATAGAGGCTTGGAACTAAAACCTACATCGTCACACCTCACGATCTAGAAATAAAGAGCAATAATCATAAAATAAAAGCCATAGCCCTAGGCTAGGCACTAACGTACCTATGTATTTCATCATAAACGACATCTTCATTTCTTTCTCCTACAGCTTTAATAGAGAACCTAACGACTTTTTATTAAAATAAATTTCAATTTACGTCAAAGATTAAGCCATCTACAGACTGGTAAGCCGATTTAGTACCCAATTAGGGGCGTTGCAAATCTTTTCAACGGACAACTTTGCTATAAATTTAAACGTGAGTAAAGCGGGTAAAACGCGGTTTATGTCTGAAATGATGAGCTAGTCTTGCCATAAATGTAGGTGCCTTGTCCTACGATCAAAGTTTTTTAATGATCAGATTTTCTTGCGTAGAGAGAGTAAGCAGTGACTAACAACCAGTGGTCCCTGTTTCCCTGTATGATCTAAAAGTGGTCCGCGAAGCTTGGAAAAGATTCAAAATTTTTTTTAAAATATTTTCCACAGCTTATGTTATGTTCCGGCACCCATGGTCAGTGCTTGATTGTCCGTGGTATGATAAGAAAAGTGTTAAGAGGTCCTTTATATTAAAAATATAGGGAACCCCTGGCCTTAAAACTATTTTTCTAAACGAACGAAATATCGAACAGAACCCTAGTTTTGATCAATTGTTGATTCAACTCATTCACTCTAATATCCGACATGAATTCGATCACGTTTTTGATGTTCTTTTGTTTCTTTTTTATAGCCGATTGAGATTCAGATGTGTGATAACATACTCAAATACCACATCTTTGAATATGAAAAATATGTGGTCTCAAACATTGCGTCAAAATTAACCTGTACTAAAGAAAAGGGATACCAAAGACGGTATTCTATGAAACAGATTTTTTCCCAGAATGCCAGACACTCAATGGCCCACATTAAGGGGAGACCTTGTGGGTCCTTTAAAACATATACATAAATGAATACGTACACTCAAGACCCGAGAACTTACAGAATTAAGCTAAAATTCATGTTGTGAGAGCTCTGAAATAAGTCATTAACAGTTCAGTACCCTGTAATAGAGCAATCGAAGTGTAATCTACATACAAGTCTCACACACACGTTATTTAGTCTACATACATCAAAGAAAGGCAATAATAGCCAATATAATGAATTAATTTCTACATAATAAGCAGGTACATGCTGTATAGACAAGCATAGAGTGTCATCACCCTGTATAATGTATAATGAGGTTTTTTTGAGCGACATCCAAAGTGAGCCAATACATTACACCTTGCTTGTTTGGTTGCGGCCACGAAAAATGAGATAAGTGATATAAACTTATCTTTAAGCTACGTACTGGCTAAGCTACGAAATATTAATTCTAACGGCCAACTATACGTTAATTGACGGGCTGACGGCCAGATTGGTCGAGTGGTAGTGGCGCTGCCTTTTTATCGACGGGGCCTGGGTCCGATTCCCAATCGGGGCAAATATTTGTAAAAAAAGCAGATGCTTGTTCTCGGGTCATAGGTGCTTGTGTCTGTCTTTATGTATGTTCCAAGGGACCCACGACACAAGGGAAAACCTTAGTGTGGGCCTTTGTGTTTGTAGCGTTTATTTTTTATTGATGCATCAAAGAAGTACCTTTGGAATAGTGCCACTAAAATGTAAAAGCTATTAGCTGAATAACAACAATATGAACTCTGACCAGTGATGATGATGTTTGGACTATTTTCTCATGACACTACAATATATAGTCATATTAAACGCAAAGCCAAAAGCTATTTTTAACAGACTTCAAAAAAAGGTTCTCAATTAGAATGAATGTTTTATTGTATGTTTCCCGCCAATTGACAGCTGATTTTCAAAATTCTTTTTTTTTAAAGAACGTAATGGTCACTTAAAATCAAAGTAACTAAGTTAACGCTCCGCTCATATCTGCGACCGCACTTATCATAGCTACGAGTATCAACACTCTTCGTGGCCCCACATACTGCCTTTCCTATGCAATTATTATGTACATGTGGCCGTTACATTTATTGACCTGTACTGCCGCGGCCCGAATCGCACGCCGGTTGATTAGCGCTGGATAATCACAGGTGTTCGTAGTTCCAGTAGGTAGTTATAACAAGCGGGGCTTGCTGGTTTCGTAATCATTTCCGTTGAGAATTTGATAATTTGGTCGGTATCTAATAGTAATAATATTATATTGGATTTGTTAGGGAAAATTTAGGATGGGAATCAGTCCACGAAGGCCCACACTAAGGTTTTTCCTTGTGACGTGGGTCCCTTGGAACATACATAAAGACAAACACAAATACCCATGAACGACTCTAGAACAAAGATCTGCTTTTACTCACAAATATTTTTCGAATCGAACCTAGGACCCGTCGATCAAGAAGCAGCGCCAATACCACCCGACCAAACCGGCCGTCATTGCTGGATAACTATCCTCAAGAAACATTAGGACGAAATACAATTTCAAAAAACTCGTCTCATAGTTACAACTAGTGCAATCAGCTTGTCTTTGTATGGGAAACAAAAAATACATACAACCAAAACGTCATCTGCTTTATTTGTAGTTATCTGCAGCTCGAGCACGATGGCAACAAACTCGCGCGGCGCGCCACTCGGTTAAAGCTGAAACTTCACTTTGATTGCGCGAGGGCCCCGCGCAAAGGCTCGCTCGCCCTCTGGCGTTGTCAACGTTGACACTTTGACATAGAACCGCGGCCCATTACGCGCGCTTTCACCATCGTACTCGAACTGCTGCTAATAGGAATTGATGGGATTGAATTCGGTGATTCATACGTTGCTTAACGTGGACAATTATTGTTGTTTCAGAATGGATGCACAGCGCTGCAGCGCGCGGCAGCCGACGGCCACGTGGAGGCGGTGCGGCTGCTGCTGCAGCACGGCGCTGACCCCAACAAGCAGGACCATGTGGTAAGCAATAAGAATTTGGGGAGAAGTGGCAGGCAGGAGCCAGGTTTCAAACCGTAGCTCTTAAACGAGTGAACCGATTTGAATGTGTTTAAAAAAAATTAAGAGCAGGTTTTCTATAGCGGTGGTTCTTAATAGCATGTCTTTTCAAAATCGGCTCAGCCGTTTAAAAGTTATGAGCGATGAATTTCGGGGGTGATACAACATGTAGGGAAGAAGTGGCATAAAGAAGCCAGGCCAGAGTCATTTGCATTATTTCAGTAGTTTAGGAACGGATTTGAGCGGTGATTTTGTTTGTAGGTGACAGGAAATCAGATGTTGCCACTTAAAAATAAAATCTCCAACCAAATCCTTTCCTAAACTACCGAAATAGTAGAAGTGGCTCTTTCAAAACCTGGTTCTTTGTATGGGAGAAATGGCTAAAACATCCACTTTTTCCCATAAGTACTCAAAGCCTGTAGAACGAGTGCACGGCGCCGCAGCACAGTGTAGACCCCAATTTAAACGACATTTTTTTATAAATATAGTATAAGGTACGAGGATGCAAATAGACTACATTTTATCTTGACATTTCGAAGAGTTCTTTGAAGTGTAACCGGGCGAATCCGCGGGCGGAAAGCAAATTCATCATGTTAGTTTATGTAATATAATTTTGTTTTTGTCTATCATCTATTTATTTTTATATTTAATCACTATTTCTTCTGTTTTCCTTTCGCCTTGAGTTGCCAGGAAGAGATCGCTGTTTAACGATGAGGCTGCGCTTGCACACTCTTGGATCTAAGTTTATATATATTTTGTTTTGTCTTACCTTTTTAAGTATGCAATAAAGTGTTTATCTATGTACGTTGCAGCACGGCAACACAGCAGCGCACGAGGCGGCGTGGAAGGGCTACAGCGCGTGCGTGCGGCTGCTGGCGGCGGCGGGCGCCGACCTGCGCGCGCGCAACGCGGCCGGCTTCGCGCCGCTGCACCTCGCCTGCCAGAACGGACACAACCAGTCCTGTCGAGAGATACTGCTGGCGGGGGCCTCGCCGGACGCACAGAACAATGTCAGTAATACTCTTCTTCTTCCTAGCGTTTAGTCTCGTTTCTCATTCGGGGTACGCTTGACCATGATCCAGGATTTGGCAGGTCAAGTTATTACAGTGGAGCGACTGCCATCTGACCTCCGCGACCCTGCTTACAAGGAAACCTGACCGGGTGGCATCATGGTTACACATTCAGTCTCCTGAAAGTGCAGGTTTCTTCACGATGTTTTCCCTCGCCGTAAGAGCATCGGTTAGTGTTCAACTAATGTACATAAATAAGAAAACGAGTCATTGGTACATGGCGGCACTGGGGATCGAACTCGGTACTTTTTTTTAACCACTTTGACATAAATTCAGAGGGTTATAGATGAAATATGATGTACGTAAGTGGTGAGAGGTTGTCAGCCTTTCGCCCACAACAGCAAAACCTTCGCGTCCCATTTTACTGACTTTCACCTATGCCTAGGAAGAGTAGGCTACTGGCACATTCTAAGTTTTTCTTTTACTCGCAGTCCAGCGTGGAAGTAATGTCAATAATACCGTCTCTATTTCTGGTAAAAATCATGTTTACCCCAAAAGGAATCTCAGGCATGAATGTATGTATGTATCTGTCTGGTAGTAGGTGACTTGGAGCTAGTCTTATTACAGTGCATTCTAACGATTACCCCCGAAATACAGAGACCTACTGTACTCATCAAGTTACCAGTTTTGCAACAAAAAAGGAGGTCCAGAATAAAGATTAATACGACTTCTATTATATTCTCTGGCCTAACCCCTTTACTGATTCGGAGGGTGGCCCGTGCCCCTTGGTGGGGACGTATTTGGGCTGATGACATGACATGACAACTTTCACAAGTATACGGACTTCCTTCTTTATACTGTTGAAATACGCGAAGCGCGATTTGCATAAAAGTTTCGTAAAAGTAATTCTATATTTATTCCGTTTTAGTTTAGGTAGAATCACTTACATTCCGAAAACTTCCAAAGTGTAATGATCAAAGTTCACATGAGTTTTTATAATTTCCAGTACGGCGACACATCTCTCCACACGGCGGCTCGGTACGGCCACGCGGGCGTCACTCGCATCCTCATCTCAGCGCAGTGCAAGGTCTCCGAACAGAACAAGAACGGAGATACCGCCCTACACATCGCCGCAGCCATGGGCCGCAGGAAACTTACGCGAATACTCCTAGAAGCAGGCTGCGACAAGTCCATACGAAACCTACAAGGAGAAACCGCAAGGGACATCGCCACGAGAAAAGGCCTAGAAGAAATCATCAACATACTCAACACACCAGTTGCTAAGCAGACGAAGAAGAAAGAAAAACGAGATAAGAGCAAAGAAAGATCTATCGATGAGCCGGATACGGGTAACAAGAAAGACAAAAGCAAGGAAAAGAAGAAGAAAAACGTTACCTTTGATCAACCTCCTCCAGTTAAATGGTCGCCGTATGGGTGCCATTATTATCCTGATCCTAAATATTTTCCCAAGCCAAAGCTAAGCTCGCTTCCCACCGAACCATTAAAAAAAGGCGAGCAATACTACTTAGATTTGGCTGGGAACATCAAAAAAGGACCAATAGGTGCAGGATACACCTGTTACTGTGCACCTTTCTTCAAACATATGGAAGACAAACTAAACGAAGATAAGAAAGATTTGAAACGACACATCGACCGAGCCCACGAGAAATTAGATCAGAAAGTAACAGATTTAGAAATGAAGACCCAGGGCCAGATCTCTGAGTTGACCCGATTTGTTGCCGTAGAAAGGGCCATGTGCAAAGAGAGACATAAACATTTAGAGCATTGGTTGACTCGAGGTATGATGTTTAGGGCATCGGAAAGAGTGAGAAAACTAGACTTTAGTCCAAAAGGCTCGCTAGATATCCCACCACTGAAAAGGACTAGGAGTCTTGAAATCCTCGACGCTCATACAGAAGAGTGGAACAAAGTGAACAAGCTAATAAAAAGCTTCAATCAAAACACGGAACAATATGAGACTCATACCAAAGATTTGAATGATAGTAAAGCTACTTCAAAATCTACTGAGGTTTTAGATAAGAGAAGATCACCTCAATTACCTCGAAGAAGTATGCTTAAAAATTCTAAAAGCAGTGACCAGTTAGATGCTGGTCCGAGTAGACTTTCCAGATCGCCCCAGGTTAGCCATGCGAGTCCTGATCGTCATTTACAAAATGTTACAGCTGAAATTCACGTGAAGGCAAATAAAATTTCTGTATCGCAATCACCAGTTTCAATGGAAGTTCCAGGTTATTCCGAAAGGTATATTTCTCCTAGTCGACAATCAAATGCTAAGTCACCTAGCAGTAGCCATAGACATTCTAAAGCAAGCGATTCGGAAGGGGACAACATCAGAAACAATCCTAACGTGCCAAACTGGAAAAGTCAAGTGCTGCAAAGAACTGCTGATGATATCAGAAAGAGACCTCAAATAGAAAAGGAGATGGCAGACGTCATATCCAGAGTCAACACGAATATGGATATTTCGCAAGATGGTTATGTGAAACTAACAAAACAAGGACCTTATCAAATACGAGACGAACATAACATAGAACGAGAACCAAGGAAATCGGTTCAAGAGTTAGTTGCTCAGGTGGAGCACCAGCAACGATGTCAGTCTCCGGAACCAATGCCTCTACCACGGAAAGTTCCTCCCACCGATACAGATACGCGTAAATCTCCCATCCCACTTGCATCAGCTCAACCGACCGCTGGAATCCTCAAAATGCCACAGCAACCTCAACGGCCTGCGCCAGTATTAAAAGAAAAACCTCCGAAAAGCAAACGTTTTAGTTTACACAACCTGATCCCGTTTCCAACGAGAAAGACATTTCAAACCCCACCTAAAGACAACGGCAATAATTCGGAAAGCAGTGACGAAGAGGACAACCCTATAAGAAGTACAACTCAACCTGGTCCTATGAGGAATACGAATTTACTACAAACTTTACCGATGCCTAACTTTGAGACGGTATCAACTCAATCACAGTCGCCAGCGCCTCAGATGCCGAACCAAAACTACGATTTGCGGTCAATGGTTCCAAAAGACGCTTACTTTCACGAGATCCCTAACAGACAGGTCCACCACCAGATGCCGTACAGAGACATGATTGACAACGGTCTCCCGTTACCCCAATACTGCAACCAGTACGATTACAATGAGACCGGACTACCTCAGAACCAAATCCAGCCTCGGAATAGAAATCCTTTGTACCACCATCAGACTGGGGTATTTGACGCAATGATGCAAGATCACGTGATGAGAGAAATGGACCGTATTCCTCACTGCTACAGCGAGCATTTGGATCAGAATACTGAGGTGGAAATAGCAAACCAGAACGATCACTTTCGTGGCGGGTACTACAATAACGCTCCGCCAATGTACCCTCAATACATACCAAACCCCCATGGAGTGAGGAAACCAGCTCCAGATCACAGTTTGCTCCACAGCCGCTTGCAGTCCTTGGCCATAAACACGCATTTGACTGAAACGCAAAGTCAGACTGACAGGGAATCCCACAACGACTCAGGATACAGTACTAAGGTGTATGGAAGTTCACAAGGACCTTCGCCAAGTCTCTCTGGTCATGTGGATGACAATATTTCTGGTCAAAGGATCAGCGTCTTGCCTAATGGGAAGCCTATTGGAGGTCAGATCGGTGCCTCGAGTTTAGTGTAAAAATCAAACCACTTGGATGTCATGAGGCTACCGGTACAACCGAGTATGTTGATTTTTCGTACAATACTGAGCATTCAGCTTACATCTTCACAGTAACGGAAAATCACTTTTTACAGCAGAAAACGAACTTTAGATCAATCGTTAATTGTTTCAATACCATGGTAGCTCTCTTGGGCGACTTAGGAATTATTAAGACCTCGAGAAATAATATCATTATCAAACATTGATTTTATTGCATGGAGGCAAGTTATTTTTTTTCCAAAATGTGTTCAATGGAAATTGTTTCTACTCTGAGAAGCAGTATTTTAATATAAAATGTAAAAAAAAATACTCTTCATCTTAGTCACACGCCATAGTTTTAGTAATGAAGTACAAAATAAAAAAAGTTAAATTAGTAGAATCACAAGCACAGCTTACTTACATAAATAACATGTTTGTTTTATGAATTATAATAGTACAAAGTTGATTAGAATTTATATTTGTACATGATATTGATGCCATGTATCATACTATAAAAATAATTTACTATTAGAGTAATATGACTAAAAAATAACCAGCCAAGTGCGAGTCGGACTCGCGCACAAAGGGTTCCGTACTATTATCTATAAAAACGGCAAAAAAAAAAAACGTTTATTGTATGGGAGGACCCTTAAATATTTATTTTATTCTGTTTTTTAGTATTTGTTGTTATAGCGGCAACAGAAATACATCATCTATGAAAATTTTAACTGTCTAACTATCACGGTACATGAGATACAGCCTGGTGACAGACAGACGGTCGGACCCTTTGGGAACGGAACCCTAACAATGTACCTAAAGGTGAAAGCTTAGCAGAGAATGTTGAAAACGAGTTGTCAATCTAATCCTTAAGGGCTTGTAAGAGACAAGATTTCAAGTTCAAAAATATCTTATTTAAAATTAGTAAACGAAAATTTTAGGGCCGTTTACCAAACTGAACAATTTTACGAAATCTAAAAAAAAATTCCAGTTCACCAGGTTCAAGCTCTAATGTTTCGTTTACTGATTTAAAAAACAACAAAGTATGTTTAATTGTATAAAATCATAGCACATAATGTCCATTGCCCATTTTAGTTGTAAGCACAATGTTTTGTACCTATGTTTCTGTATAAACTCTATTTTATTTATTGTGTTGTATTTAATGTGCATGACGTATTAGTTTTATACAAATTGATCGATTCTAATAAAATGCACTTTCGAAGTGTCACGACTAAATTGTGGACTTTTATTTTGAATCGATAGGTACCTGTTTATTTTTAATAGATCCACGCAAAGGCATTTCAGAAACCAATTGTATGGACATTTTAGAAACCAAATGTCTAGGTATTCTGGAAACCAAATGTCTAGACACTCCAGAAACCAAATGTCTAGGCATTCGAAAAACCAAATGTCTACATACCTATTCTAGAAACCAAATGTCTAGGTATTTCGTAAACCGAATGTCTAGGTATTCTGGAAACCAAATGTCTAGATACTCCAGAAATCAAATGTCTAGGCATTCGAAAAACCAAATGTCTAGATATTCCAGAAACCAAACCAAATGTCTAGGTATTTCGTAAACCAAATGTCTAGGTATTCTGGAAACCAAATGTCTAGACATTCCAGAAACCAAATGTCTAAGAATTCGAAAACCAAATGTTTAAATATTCCAGAAACCATTCCAGGAATTAATTGGTCTAATAACTAACCCAAATATCCAAGATACACTTAAGCATTAGCGAGGATCTAGAGTCTAGTCTAGATTGTCTAGATTCTAGACAATATCCATTTTTGAAAGGAATTGATTATTCCTTTCAAAAATGGATCTGTAAATCGAAAAGCGAATTGATTTTCCTAACAATATATTTATTTAAATCTTAACATAAACAACAATTCATAATCTACATATAGTTTAAGATTCTCGCCGTTATTTTTACTATTTTTAAACATATTATAACGGATTCTTACCACGGCTTTTTTTTTAAATGAGTATCGGATATTTAAACAAAAATCTTGGTAAAAACCCGTTACAATATGTTTAAAAATTCATAAACTATTTACGCTCTCAAAACATTCCTTTCTCCCCAGCCAACATCTCTGTAAAAATCTTTAATACTAGTATGATACAACGGTTGACCAGTTAACACAGACGCTTTAGCGCCTGTAATATTCACTGCTACATAGTCACCGGGTTTGATCAACCTTTTACCATCATCCTCGCTTTTAATCTCACACTGATCAAAAACCACTTTTATATACAGTTCATTTCTTCCCAATAACTGACCGGTTTTTTTGACAGTGCCTTCGACGAGTACTAAATGAGTGTTGCCAATTTCTGCCTCGTTTAAAAGTTGAGATTTTTTTCTGTAAAGTTGGATCATGCGGTTGTGTCGTTCTTTTTTGACTGATTCTGGGACGTCGTCTTTGTAACGGCGGTATGCGGCAGTTTTCTGGAAAATAAAAAGGTGGTTGCGATAAGGCCTACCTTTTTGACCCACGTGGCTCCAATGTAAGCGAGAGGCAAGATTTTTTTAAAAGATCATGTTTGCTCTTGACTATCAAATCAAATCAAATATCTTTATTGTGTATCGAGAGTACAATATGGATGTTATTTTGTGACAGAAACATACTCGATATGCCAGTTACGGCGTACAATATTTTTAGTCGCAACGTACGATCACACATACAAATAAGATACGAAAAAAATAACAGTTAGTAATCATTATAAAGCTATGCAATTAAATTGACAAATATTATAGGGTCAAAGATGTGGTCAAGTATGTAGCGAGCTCACAAAAGAAGCCTTTTTTTGTTTAGGAGTCTCCTAATAAGGTTGCTATAGTCGTCTAGGGCGGCAAAACCTTGTTTTCTTTTATTTTGTAGATTAAAAAAAAAGCCCATTCACTTGTAATTTGAAGATCGTCAGTGAAGGTAGTATCACAGAATAAATAATAGTACTAACGTACAGAAGTCTCACTCCCTAACAAAAGTCAACTTTAGGCATAAATATTTGCCTACTATTGCAAGCGGCACAGGCTTGCAAGAGAAATTGAAACTTATAGTCTGTCGCTAGCGTCCATATTCTATTGCGCACCGCCGACTCGATGCCGCGTTCGCGACGACAGCTCAGGTTTAACACTCGCCGCCGATTCAGAGGTAAATTATTATTGAAATTAATTAAGTAAGATAACAATACTTATAAAATCAAGAGTAACTTTAGTTAGGAAGTGTAGTAAGTAAAAACACAAATTAACTTACTTAAGTACCTAGCCTACATACCTACTAACTACAGACACCTACAGACTATTGTGATGGCAAAACGTGTTTCTGTCTGGTTTTAATATTGTTAATAAGTAGATACACTTATTATTTTGTTCAACACGCGACCAATACGGCTCACGCGCTGAGTGCAGCCCGCGCTCGCTGCACACTCAGTATGTCGCCGCAAGAACATGCCTAAACAAAGGAGTGACACCCCCCTTTTCAAGTATTTTTGTGAGGAGTCTGTGTGTTTATGTTTAACATGTACTTATTTACAACAAAAAATGGTATATAAGTAGTATATCAGTAATCTAGCACCCATAGTACAAGGCTTGCTTAGTTTAAGTTACATGGCGCTGTCTGAATTGTCCAGGAACAGTAGTTTACAGCTCGGAAATGAATTACTAAGGTTGCACTAGTGTCGTGGGTCTTGGAACGTACCATACATAGGTTGAATAGGTTGGAACATAAGTTACCCCAATTAATTGAAAAACTGCTCCTATCGCAACAGCACAATGTGCACGAATGGGTAACCTCATATGCGGCTCTCTGTACTTAGTCATAGGACAAAAACTAACCTCTCTCATGCTGTAGGGGAACAAGAAGGCCATATTGTAGTCCACGGCCTCCATTAGGGAGAGAGTCTCCTTGAACTCTTCTTCTGTCTCGCCGCAGAATCCGCAGATCATGTCCGTCGATAGACCCACTGGGAATTATGTTCATAGTATCAAATCATAGTATCAAATACACACATCAACGCGGTCTAGGGATATTGCACGATTTTTCATACAAAAAAGGTCTGTTTCAGCAGCTATAAAAACATACTCAGAGATACACGGAGTGCTATAATTTTCAAACGAGCAAGTGCCAAACCTGAATTTTCAATTCTAGTCAATAAATTTTGTTTTACTTGAAATTTGTGAAAAAGTGACGGAAACGAAAATGCACTTTTTGCCTGCTTTTTGTATGAAAATAGTCGAATTTACGCTTTTTTTTTTTCATTTTCGTCACGTTTTCACAAATTTAAAGTAAAACAAAATTTATTGATTAGAATTGAAAATTCAGGTTTAGCACATGCTCGTCTGAAAATTATAGCCCTCCATGTATCTCGAGTATGCTTTTGTAGCTTCTCAAACAGACCTCTTTGTATGAAAAATCATGCAATATCCCTAGACCGCGTTGATGTGTATATTAGTATCAAATCAGAAAAACAATATATTGTTTAAGATTCTCGCAGTTATTTTTACTATTTTTAACCCCCGACGCAAAAAGAGGGGTGTTATAAGTTTGACCGCTATGTGTGTGTGTGTCTGTGTGTCTGTGTGTCTGTCTGTGGCACCGTAGCTCTCAAACGGGTGAACCGATTTGGATGCGTTTTTTTTATTTACAAGCAGGTTTTTTGGCGATGGTTCTTAGATACGTTTTATCAAAATCGGTTCAGCCGTTTCAAGGTCATCAGCTCTTTTGTTAGCTGCGGTAGGGTTCTTAGACTCTTAATGTGTATTTACTTTACTTTCAAACATACATGTGACCTAAAACTTGAAACACTCGTGTATGCTTAATAACTATGCAGGATTATGGAACTCTTGGTCTGATGCTGCAGCCAGGATATCCAGAACACTAGCACACTCTTAAAAAAATAATAGCAGATATGTCGTGTTTGGACTCGTTTTGTTCAGTATTTGATTCTGCATACAATGCAATGGTGGCAACACGGTGAGCTGATGCTGCGGCCAGGATATCCAGAACACTAGCACATCCTTGAAATAAGTTAAAAATTTTGAAATAAAAATTAAATTTAAAATTTAAACCCCCCCCCCCGCAAAAAAGAAAAGCGGACATTTAAAAAGTAAAAAATAATACCTTTCGTTGAGCCATCAAATTTATTTCAGAAATACCTATATATATTTTAATTATCGAAAGCGATGGATGGCACGATAGGGTTTGCTCATTAAAATGGCGCTATAATGTCGCGTCGGGGTACCGCTTTAGTGAATCAGACCCTTCATTGGGTCCCAATGACCCTTCATTGGGTCTGATTCACTAAAGCGGTACCCCGACGCGACATTATAGCGCCATTTTAATGAGCAAACCCTATCGTGCCATCCATCGATTTCGATAATTAAAATATATATAGGTATTTCTGAAATGAATTTGATGGCTCAACGAAAGGTATTATTTTTTACTTTTTAAATGTCCGCTTTACTTTTTTGCGGGGGGGGTTTTTTAAATTTTTAATTTAATTTTTAAACATATTATAACGGGTTCTTACCACGACTTTAGTTTAAGTTCGGCGCTGTTGCAAGTGTGTATGGAACCCAGTGGTGGTTATGTGTAAAAATAAATTGCGCTAAACAAGTGTTCGACGTAAAAGTGAGTCAAGTTTCGAATGAGTCCCGAGAGTATTCAGAAGAAACGAATAAGTATAATTCAGGTTGAAAAAGAACCTCCTAGCTATATTCAAAATCGTGAACCAGTATCACTCAAAGAACACATTCATGAAAAAAAAAATTATTTTTTCAATGGGAATAGTTCATTTTTTGCCTAAACGTAGACATTACTCCTACTCCAGGCACGCGAGGGGTGCGGGTAGCACTCGGGGGGTGCGCCCGAGTGGTGTCTACGTTTAGGAAAAAAAAGATCATCCCCCTAAAAAAAAAAATTTAAAAGTGTTCAGTAAGTGATACTGGTTTAGGATTTTCAATAAAGCTAGGTTCTTTTTCAACCTGTATAGAGTACTTAGATATAAGATGACCGAATTATTGGACTACTTTAAGAGATGTATCAAACACTATGATTCATTAACAAATGGTACTTCGTTCTATACACATGGGTTTCCATAACTCGAGCTCCCGTCCCTATATGGCGACCCTGCGTTGGTCAGCCTCGGAAGCGTGACACATATATGGAGTTGTGATTACAGTGAGAACTTTTCAAAAGATTTGTGCGATATTACTAATATTCAGTGAAAAATGTGTAATTCAAAAGCGCCGAAACCAGGTTCCAAGGATTTACCTAACCCAAAATAATAAGACCGTTTAATTAATTTTAAAAAAGACGCTTAATTTTTTTTTATTTTTTTTTTATTTAGAGGGTAGACCGCTTTGTGTGCTCTTAACACTACCCGCGTTCTCCAGGTCATCCGTGATCATGATTTTAAATTAGAATCGTGGTAAGAACCCCGAGTGGTGATCGGTTGAGAATTAACCGTGTGGTGATCGGTTGAGAATAACACCACCCCATCTCTTCCCGTGGGTGTCGTGAGAGGCGACTAAGGAAACTGAAATGAGACCTGCCTCCTAGTAATCCATCCCAGGCAACGACACTTCATTTTTTTTCTGAATCTGAGGTGTCGTCCTATGGTCTCATGCGGTGTGGTAGGCTCTGTAAAGGGCCGTCTGGTTCGCGACCACCCTCCTACCGAAGTCCGACGCCAAACAGCTTGCTGTGTTCCGTCGGTGCGTGGGAGTACCAGTGCCTTTATAGGCATTTTCTGGGTTAACTCGCTCCATCGTCGACCTCATCTTTGACCTTTACGGTCAAGATTGAGGTCAAGAGTTAACCCATCTTATAATAAATAAAACCCTCTATAATATGTTTAAAAATATACAAACAATAATTGCTAGAGTAACTTATTAATTTCTCAAACATACATTCCTTATTTACTTAAATATGTAAGGGGCACTCGTTTTTCGAGTTATGTATACATTAGTTGCACACTACAGTGAGGGAAAACATCATGAGAAAACTTGCACTTATATTACGTAACATCTTGAACTTATTTTAGTTCACAATAATTAACTAATAGAAATGACAAAAATATAAAAAATGTGTAAGTATTCAGAATATAAGTGCGCGCGCACGGATGTGTATATGTGTGTGTGGGTGTGAGTGCGTGCGTGCGTGTGTGCGTGCGAGCGTGCGTGCGTGCGTACATTTGTGCGTACGTGTGAGCGTGTGTGTGTTGAGTTTAAGGGACCATCCATTAATTACGTCAAACGTTAAGGGGTAGGGAGGGGGTCGACAAAGTGTGACATTTTGTGACAAGGGGGTGGGAGGGAGGGAGGAAAACGAAAAACTGAAAAACATTTGCAACTCTTTTTATATATATGGACATAAGGTTCAAATTGTTTTATCGGCCACTCCATCTACTAGTGCTACGCGCCGACTGCCTAAGTGCTTTTTATTCGATTGCGGAACTATTGTTTTAATTCAATAATTTCTAGATGTAAATGCAAAACATGTGACGTCACACTAGGAAGGGCGGGAGTCTCACAAATGTGACCAGCTGTGACAAGGACGGGGGGGGGGTCGAAAAATCATGAAATTTGTGTGACGTAATTTAACGTGTAAGTTATATTAATTACTCTTTGCACGTCTACCGCTTCACCTTCTGTATCGGTTCCTTCACCCCCCGGTTGCCTGGAAGAAATTGCTCTATAGCAATAAGGCCGCCGGATTGCACACTACATCATGAACATTTGTTTTTTGTTTAATGTTATGTTTTATGTTTTTTTTTTGTTTATGTGCAATAAAGAGTTGTATGTATGTAATTTATGAATGGCCCCTAAAAACTAGCAGAAAGCTATTCCTTAAACTAAAAATAGTACTTACCCCCGGGTATAGAGTTCTTAACATGTTCGACGAGCTCTAAATAGGCCTCCCTCGTGTACCCGCGGCGCATGCGCTGCAGCACGGCGCTGGCGCCGGCCTGCGCGGGGAGGTGCAACATCTTGCAGACGTTCGGGCGGGACCTTATCACGTGCAACACCTTCAATGCATTAAGGCCCCCATTATCGGAGACAATAGGCATGGATGAGGTAAGAGAAGACCAAATACAAGATATTAGCATAAATGAGATACCTAATTGGGTTTGCTAAAGTGAAATGGTCCCAAATAAGTGGACTGATCACCCGCCTGTGCCTGACGGGCGTCCCCTCCATAGATAGATAGATAGAAGATCGATAGATAGTATTTCAGAAGGAAACTCAACTCTTGATCTATACTTAAGTAATAATTGTCTCTTTCACTATCAAAATTACATTTATTGCTTATATCTCTGAAACGAATTTTGTCGGGGTTTAAAAACATCCCACGCGCCTATGAATAAATAATAAAATAAAATAAATAAACGCTACACACTCAAAGGCCCACATTAAGGTTTTCCCTTGTGTCGTGGGTCCTTCGGAACATACATAAAGACGGACACAAGCACCCATGACCCGAGATCAAACATCTGCTTTTTACAAAAACATTTGCCCCGTCTGGAAATCGAACCCAGGACTCGTCGATCAAGAGGCAGCGACACTACCACTCGACCAAACCGGCCGTCAGAGCTATACTTAACGTATTATTCTTGTCTTCAAATTAAATCAGACCTTCGTACCTCATCAGGGAAGTCCTTGGGGTGTGCCGCAGTGAACCGGATCCTCATCTCAGGATCAACCTGCGACACTTTGTCCAGGAGATCAGCGAATCTGAGACCACCCTTCTTGCTCTTGTAGACTGTTTTGAAGCCTGTTTTCAAAATACAAATGCTTATCATCTTAGTTCCATAGGAAAACATTTATATTAACTCTGCAATAATAAATTTAAGAATATAACTCTAAAATTTAAAAAAATTACAATCATCGACGTTCGATTGTTTATAACTTTTAAACGGCTGATCTGATTTTGATCGAATGAAGCTAAGAATCATATAGATCACTTGAGCTTTTAAACAAAAAACCGCATCGAAATGGGTCCATTCGTTTAGCAGCTACGATGCCACAGCAGACACACAGATACACAGACATACAGATACCCCTGTAACACCCCTCTTTTTTGTTGGGGATTAAAAAAATCAATTAAGTATTTTTTTTATTTTGCGTTCAATGCACGTCAATGTAAAAAATGCAGAACTAGTGGCGTGTCCGCAAAATAGCCAAGTCATCGCACAGTTGGTCTGAAACGGATATTATCGGACTTACTCCATCCGCCATCTAAGCCGTGTGGTGATCGGTTGAGAATAACACCACCCCATCTCTTTTCGTGGGTGTCATAAGGGACCGTTCAACAATTACGTGATCATTTTTGGCCGTTTTTTTAACCCCCCCCCCCGCCCCTATGTAATCACAGCGTAATCTTTTGTTTTTAACCCCCCCCCCTCGCCTTGATTACGTAATCCGTCCGAGTTTAAAATTTTTGCTGTATTAGCACTGACTCCTATGTTATGTTTGTATGGGCCTTTTTACCTAAAATATACCCAAAATACTTATATACCTAAAATATACCAAATATACCTATAACAATACTGATGCTTGGAAAAGTCGATAAAATATGCCGAAAAAGTAGAAAAAAACAATCTGGTCACACTGTTCCACAGTTTGTCTATAGCAGGGGAAATCCCGTTCCATCTATCTAATAGTGTTACCTAATATTTAGCTATCTAATATTTATTCATTTCGCTATACGTTAATTAAAGTTATAAAATGATGACGTAATCATGGCTTCTTCCCCCCCCCCCCCCCCAAATAATCTGATGTATATACAAGCACCCGACCCCCCCCCCCCTTCCGGTGATTACGTAATTGTTGAATGATCCCTAAGAGGCGACTAAGGAAACACAAATGAGACCTGCCTCCTAGTAATCCATCCCAGGCAACGACACTTCATTTTTTTCTGAATCTGAGGTGTCGTCCTATGGGTCTCATGCGGTGTGGTAGGCTCTGTAAAGGGCCGTCTGGTTCTCGACCACCCTCCTACCGAAGTCCGACGCCAAACAGCTTGCTGTGTTCCGTCGGTGTGTGGGAGTACCAATGCCTTTATAGGCATTTTCTGGGTTAACTCGCTCCATCGTCGACCTCATCTTTGACCTTTATGGTCAAGATTGAGGTCAAGAGTTTACTCATCTTATAATTAAAAAAATAAATAAAAATAAATACTAACCTTTAGCAAGCCGTGTATCAGCGCTCTCACTTCTCTCCGAAACATCTCTGTAGCTGTTGACGTTCTGCCCCAGCAGTGTGACCTCCTTGACCCCCTGGCCGGCCAGCTGTCTGACCTCCTCCACTATCGAGGTCACGGGTCGGGACCGCTCCCTCCCCCGGGTGAATGGAACTATGCAGTACGTGCACATGTTGTCGCACCCGCGCATTATTGAGCTGGGGCAGAAGAGAACAGGTGGAGTTATTATACTAAAATAATGTTAATTAATTACTTCCACGCTGAACTGGAAGTGAAAGACTAAGGTTTTCTAAGTTTTAGAATTTATCAGTTGTCAATTCTTTCCAGGCATACTGTAAAAGTCAGTAATAGGGACGCGAGGGTTTTGCTGTATTGTAGGCGAAAGACTGACAACCTCTCACGACCATACAATGTTCTGATCTACTATATATTTTCTTCATTCCCGTCTAGCTACGTAAGTACACATACACTGATCTAAGGGGCTCAACTGAAAACCAGCGTTGTGGCCTTTGCTGCAACACATGCTGAGGTGAGTCCTGTTTGTCATCGCACTACATCACAACTCCATCCATTTTAATTTATATATTTTATTTTTTATTTTACGTTTTATTTTTTATTCTGTGTTGTTATTATGTAACGTTGTTGTTGTGTTGTAGTGTGTATGTCAAATAAACGTTTTGAATCTTGAATCTAATTTTCTACCTACCCCGTATGGGATTACAGGCGGGAACGTATGTAATGTAATGTAAATAGTTATGTCAGATATGTAAAAATAGTTTTCAAAAGGAAATAATATCCATTTATTTGAATATTGAGTTGCGTGCAATTTTTAGCGTATCGCGTGCGTGCGAGCATAGGTGCGTACATGTGTGCGTATATATTATGTGTGGCAGTATGTTTTTAATTGTTTGTGTGTGTGCATGAACAGGACAGACTATGGGCCGTGTTACAGAACGCGACTCAGACACTGATCTATACTTTAGTAGCAGGCGTCTTTGTCATTTTGATAGTGAGAGGAAAAGACAGTCAATAGATCAAGGCTTGAGTCTCCTTCTTTAACATGGGCCTATATTTGCTGTCGGGCGCTTAGCCTCTCGTTTGGGCTATTATACGTCAGTAGACATGTGCGTGTGAGTGTGCGTGCTGGCGAGCGTAAGCACGTGTATGCATGAGTGCATTTAAGTTCAAGTGTCTGTGTTTGTGCGCTCGCGTGATGTTACTATAAGATAAGGGTCGCTTAGAGGGAGCTAAAGAAAAATTTAGAAAATAACTTGTAGTCGTTTTTTATCAAGAAAATGATAGTTCATGTGGCCAAAGCTACGAGAGGAGAAAACCAGCTAATCGGAGGTTAACACCGTAGTATGCCTGACTCTCTACAGTACAGAGAAGTATAGACACATGCACGAATGTGCGTCCACGCGACCACTTTTTTTTTAATGCCAGCCTCATAGGATCTTTCTTATTAGTTTATCTAAGTGTCAAGGAACTGCTCGCTCCGACACGACTATAATAAAAATAGACTTCCGTCTGTGACTTCGCTTGCTTAATTAAATTGCCTAAGACTTTCCGGCCCTCCAAATTTACTATGTCGGCGATACGATGTTCTGTTACGACAGGAAAGACGAACAAGTAGTAACGTTTGAAAAGGCACGGCCTCCTTCGAAACACGAATGTAGAAAGTGCCCTAATTTTTCCTACAATCTCATCTTTTTAGTAACTTTTTTTATATGAACTAAATTAGATTTTTTTTAATTATTCTATTAATAGGATTTTATCATGAATAATCATGAAGAAATTAATAATTCCAAGGATTATAGTTTATGTTAAATCGTTTGATTTGCAATCAAAAAATATTAATTTTAATTTATCTTAAAAATAAGAAGCAATGTATTAGCTACATTGCATTAGTTAACTTATATTTTTTTGAAAATGTATTAGTTAGGTACCTAATATTTTTTCCATTTTTAATCCAAATTAGCTACCATTACGCTCAACATGCTCAAAGTCAAGTCAAAAATTGCTTTATTTCATAGAATGAATGAATGAATAAATTCTTTATTGCACACTTACAAGTACATTCAGGATGTTACATTAAAAAGGTTCAAAGAAAAAGATCTTACATTAGCATTTTTAACTTTGCACCTATTCACAAAGATGCAGTCTTCCCCAGAGAAGAAGATTTTTCTATTCTAGTTAAAACATAATACAGAGGTGCTTACATAAAAGCAGAAATGCTGTCCTCATTGAGTCTAACAGGGACCACATCAGCATATGTCTCATCTAATGAGAGGAGCACATTAACGGCGGTTTGCCCACTTCTTGTGAGGGCCAGAAGACGAGGCAAATCTCTGTAACTATCTGGGCCTGCCACTGAAAAACAAATTATTCGTATTTGTAGCCTTCGGGATCCCACTGGGCTAAGTATTGCTTTATCTGTTTCCACACCCTACAGTCTTTGACTAGTCTCTAAAACTTGAAGTGAGAACCAAGAAACTATCATTTTGCCCCATTTAAAGAAATATACTTACATAAAAATTTATTGTTTGTTTACTTCTTGTTAAAAAATACTAAAGTTTTTTACTTATTCTTTTGCATTCCTACGTAGTTTCCTTTTTTTTTTGGTTTTCTGAGTGATTACTTTTATTATGTACTAGCTTTACACCCGGGACTTCGTTCCCGTGGGAATTTTCCTATAAATTTTCCAATGTTTTTAATAGTTATTCTGCTATTCGGGACGGAGAGAAATACAACAAATCAAAAACAATGGAAATCGGTCCAACCGATCTTGAGTTATAAGTGGTGTAACTAACACGACTTTGTTTTATAATGTAGATATACAATATTGAATTTTAATAAGAAATTGAAATGTAGGTGGTCAGAAAGAAACTAATAATACTTAATTGAATCATCATCATCATCTTACCAGCTCATATACGTCCCCACCGAGGGGCACGGGCCTCCCTTCGAAACATGAAGGGGATTTAGGCCACAATTGAATGTTTTTGAATAATTCTAATACTTATTTTAATTGATAGTCTTACCAATGTCAACTGCCTTCTCCTTCTCTATTAGTTTCTCCTTGAGTCTTTCTGCCATACAACCCAGTATCCCAATCTTGACAGGCTTTAGTCTATTCTTCGCAGCTCGCCGTTTTTTATACCCCCTAAGATGGTCCAAACGATGCCAGATCTTACTCTCAGCCCCTTCTCTGATCGCACAAGTCATCACCAAGAATATATCTGCTTCTTCTTCAATTTCAGTCTTCTCGAACCCTTCGTTCTTTAATATAGACCACACAATTTCTGTATCATTCAAGTTCATCTGACATCCATACACATCGAAAAAAACCTTCCTTTTCGCGGTTGACTGTCCATCTTCAGGCAAGTAGGGTATATTAGGACGATCTAGAAGGACTGGCTCTGATGTTCCAGCAATAAAATCCCTTAAACTTGGACCCGTTTTAATTTTATATTTCCTTGAAACTAAGCGAGTGGCATCTGAATAACATCGGCAGTTTTTATACGAAAAACTATTTGTGAGCCTTACCATACGCTGTGTGCGGGATAGAAAAAACATTTTTTCTCAATTAAAGTAAGTTTGCACTTAATTTTGCAAGAAAGTAAAGAGAAAACATTACAAAATAACATCATAACCTAAAAACATAATTATTAAAATCAGAACATGACGCATTTTTTAATAAATCAAACGCTGAACAAAACGCTACAAAGTGACATTTCGTTTCGGTTTTTTTTGAAAGGTTACACCGACGAGTGTTAAAGTAAGTTTCATTTATCGGTTACGAAGAAATCGGCTGTGTAATATGCTTTCATTTTTTTTTAGATATTAAAAAAACAAAAAATGGCTGACTGACGGACGGAACGGAGTGACGTGAGTTCGATAATTGTGGTGTTGTAATTATTGTAAAATACCACTTATTTAATGCGGTAAAACTTTTGGAAAGGCACAAAACGCTGACTACGATGAGCGGACATTACAAGAGCTACGACAAAGGTACTCGAATGGCTTGGTACATTTATATACGTGAGCCCTATTGCGCACCAAGGTTCACTTGAAATTCCTTCACACAAATATACTTTTATTTATCTTTGCCAGTGTTTTTACATTGGCAGGGTCGTCTCGATCCGCCCGTGATGATTCTAGGGGCTACATGGAGAGGTATGAGCAGGAGCGAAGGCCCACAAGGTCGCGGTCACGAAGTCCAAGAAGTCGCTATTCTCCGTCTGGTTCACGAAGCAAACACTCGTCCGAAAGATCTAAAAGCCGAGATCCTGAACGATCTAAGAGCAGGGAGAAAGACTATTATGGTAAGTAACGACATTTTGTAATCCAATCAACTAAAAACAGAAAAATAATCTCTTATCTTGATTCAGTTTAGTGTCATGTCAGAATTTCATATAACTCCCTTCAAATATCCCTGAACAATAAAGACAGAATGATAAATTTTGCATCTGGAAGACATGATGGCTTTCCTGATTAGAGTATTCTCTTTGTTTTGTTGTCAACTTATACCAGTTAGTCTAATTTACCCAATCAATGATAATAAATTATTCTACTTTATGCTTTTTATTTTCACAAAGCAATCTTTAAAATTCCTACACGTACAGGTAGGAAAAGTCATCGGAAATCATATAACTCAGATTCTGGTGAGGAAGTGCCAGTGCCACCACCACCTCCTCGTATCAGCAAGATATCGATCGGGTTTACAAAACCAAAAGCACCCATCAAGATGAACATAGGTGGCCCCAAGTCAGTTCAGCCGAAACCATCAGTAGCATCCGTATTCAATGCAGATGATGATGAAGATGAGCCAGAAGAGATGCCAGCTGAAGCCAGAATGAGGATGAGGAACATTGGCAGGTGAGATAAAAAAAAATTGTTTAGGAAGAAAATTTTAAAAAATACTCAAGTGTGGACCCCATTCTGCTATGATAATCAAAGTAATTTTTCAAAATATTGATGGTTATCATAATTCATAAGTTAATATTTTTCTGAGGATATGTAACAGATCAGACATTGACAGTTCTTTGCCAACATATAATTAAGATCTACCTACATCTACACTTGTATTATCAAAAGGATAAACAATGCAGGAGTACTTTGACTTGAAATAGTAAAAAGTACTATTTATACATTCTTCAAAAAGTACTTTGACTTGAAATAGTAAAAAGTACTATTTATACATTTTTATGCTGTAATATTAAAAGGGTTCAGAGGTCAGCACATCAGGTTGCCCAATTTTCATTGCAAAACCGTTCTTATCCCAACAGCGCAGAGTGCTTGCTTGTGGTAGCCTGATATGCCCTCTGTAACCTTCTAACTTCAAAATTCTATATTTTGTTATTTTTGTTTGACTGATTTCAGGTCCCATTTTGTTAACGTAATTAGATTTTAGATACTCCTTTGCTTATTAAGATTTTTGTTTTGATTTAAGTATGTTGTTGCCTTGCTAGAGAAAATGTTGTGTGTGCTTTTAATAGGCAAACATATTACATTTACCTATACATAATTATCCAGGAAAATTCGTCAAATGAGGGTGAGAATCTCGGAATGAGAGATAGTCGGCTAAAAAAGTTGTATAAACCTTTATTTTAACACCCTAAAGCTTGTCTCAAAACCTACATATCGTAGGGTGTCCGCGTCTACAGAAATTTCAAGGTCAAAAGTCAAAAAATCGATTTCTTATACATTTATCGCAAATATCTCATTTCCTATGGGTTGAATGCTATTAGTACTTATTATAAATATTGTAGAGGATTAAATTCTCTACAACTTTTGTTCAAACATTTTTATAATATCTTGAACCATTTTCGAGAGATAGGGCGGAGCGCGCGCAGTGTCTAAATCGTTATAGATCCTCAACGGTAATTCTGATTGAAAAACGGTATGAGAAATCTAACAATGTTTTTTAATACATATTCAACGATACCCCACTTGACATAGTTCGTCGATTTTCATTTTTTTCACAATATGGCGTCCAATATCGACCATTTTGATTTTTCCAAATTTTCATGCTTTGTATGACATTCGCGCCGTCATAACAAATCAAATGAGATATCATTTATCAAAATTGTGGCACCATTTAGACACGTTCGGTCTAAATGGTGCCACAAAGGTACAATCCCACATACTGCAAGAAAATTACGAACTATGTCAAGTGGGGTATCGTTGAATAGGTATTAAAAAAACATTGTTAGGTTTCTCATACCGTTTTTCCATCAGAATTACCGTTTAGGATCTATAACGATTTAAGCACTGCGCGCGCTCTGCCCTCTCTCTCGAAAATGGTTCAAGATATTAAACAAAAGTTGTAGAGAATTTAATCCTCTACAATATTAATAAAAAGTACAAATAGTAAAACCCATAGGAAACGAGACATTTGCGATAAATGTATAAAAAAATCGATTTTTTGACCTTTGACCTTGGAATTTCTGTAGACGCGGACACCCTAAGATATGTAGGTTTTGAGACAAGTTTCAGGCTTTTAAAATAAAGGTTTATACAACTTTTTTAGCTGACTATCTCTCATTCCGAGGTGAAACCCCTAATATTCCTGGATTATAAGTTTTAATTGCCAAACAATATGCCTTGCTGTTATTACACCTTTAAATAAATAAATAAATATCTACTCATCTGATTCAAAAAAGTTTCTACTGTTTGGAATAGACCTTCAAGGTGACCATAGGCTGTATATTTTTTCACAGCAACAAAGTCGAAAACAGAGAGCTAGCTTATTTTATCGTTGTTAGTTTATTTATTTCCACCTTAATTGGCAATAAATCTTAAAAATAAAATACCACATTCCGGTTTTCTGTAGATTTTTGTAAAATAAATAAAATAATAAACAAAGTTTTGCAACTTTCAGAGAAACTCCAACATCGGCTGGCCCTAACTCATTTGGTAAGACAAAACAAGGGTTCTGTGACGCCAAGAAAGTATTCGAGAAGAATCTAAAGCAAGCTCTTGAGACTCCAACGGATAGAGTAGTACTTCCCAAATTCCCACAAACTATTTACAAAATAAAACCTATATAGATTTTAGTTCATATGTGTACAATTTAGGTTGCTTGGAAACTTTGTGTTACTCTACAAATAAAATTAGGTAAGTTCATGTTTATCTGACATGTATGTATGAATGAGGAGAAATAAAAGGTAAAATTCTTTATTACACTTTTTAGTAAATAATCAGGCAAAGCAGATTTCTTCCAATTTGACATGTTCCATGAGTAAGGACCTAATTTTTTGTAGTAACACTATGTATTTGATTTTATTCAAACTGACCATTTCCGTAGATAGAAGTTATATCGACATACCTACCTAGTACAGAGTTATACTCAAATTGGTATGACTAATTAATTCTAATTTGACCATTTGAAGGAATAAAACTACATTATTTAAATTTTACCTTTTAGGCCAGTGTTCACCAAATATTTAACCGACGATTAGCAGCTAACCAGAGATTTGACAATGTAATTTTCATACATTTTTTTTTGACATTTTGTCTGATTAGCTTCTAACCGCTGTTTAACTGTTGGTTATAGTTTTGGTAAACACTGGCCTTAGTATAAAAAGTTATATTTCTACATAGGATGTAAGTAAGTAGTTTCATCAAGAAATCATAACAAAAAGCAGATACTTTAATTTGAACCTTATTGAAACGAAAATTTATCAATGAAATGTATTTCCCATCATGTGGTCCACAGAATATCCATTACGTAAAATATTAGATACTTAGCTTTAAAAAAACTTAGATGTCTTACTTGTAATAGGTATTAGGGGCCGTCCACATATTACGTCACGCACAATTTCGAGTTTTTTAACCCCTCCCCCCCCTATGTCACGCTTTTTTGGTATCCCTTTAACATGTATGGTCACGTTTGGTATGACCACCCCCTCCCCCATACGCTGACGAAATATATGGATGAACCCTTACAGTTTGCGTACCTATGTTAAATTTTAACCTTTAGTAGGTAGTAAGTAGCCTATAGAAATAGATTGAGCTAATTTCAGATGAAATTGTAAATGTTTCTGTATTTTTTCATATTTCAAAAGAGTAATTCAAAAAATCCTTTATACCTATGTCTATGTGCAGTTTTGTAAAATTCTATGAATATGTATTTATTGTAACTATGTCAGAGAAAATAAAGAAAATTGTGTTCAAATGCTGTTTTTATTACTTTCCTATACGAAATTGATTGAAAGCTATTTTGTTTTACACCTTTTTAATAATTCTAAATGTAAACTAATGTGCTGTGCTACTTTATTGGGCGACTGTAAATAGAGTATTTTAATTAGTCCACCAAACTGAACAATATAGGGGGGGCCCCCCTTGAATAATAACTAGATACGCCTGAATAACTTCCCCCAAAGAAAAATTGTTGAAATAAGAGAAAAAAAAGTCGCCTCCACACATTTGGGATCAGATGATTTATCTTTGCATGGGAAACTTTGTGTTACTCTACATTTGAAGGACGATTAGCAGCTAACCAGAGAGATTTGACAATGTCATTTTCATACGTTTTTTTTTGACATTTTGTCTGATTAATATCAACAAGAGATTAATATCCTTGTTAATATCAACAAGAGTGAAAGAGATAACAACATCAGAGTTTAACAGTACTTAACTTTAATTGACGTCTCTGAGTACGGCAGGTGTAGACTCATTTGTTAGGTATCGAGTTTTCTGCCAGAGAATTGGAAAAGGCAACCCCGAAAAATAAAACAGTAACATAATATTTTTTACAATTATTTATTGTTTACTTCCTCTGCACATTTTGTGGGCGATTCATATCACGAGGGAAGTTGCTCTTGGGTGGTGTACGGATACGTCTGTCCTTCTTTGACCTGTTCCGAACCACTTTACTGTGGATCGCGCATGATACGCAGTAGTGCAGCTTAGCATACAGCTTTGGCAGCTGGAATGCTGAAAAAAGAAAAACATTTGTATAAAAAGGATCTTGACTTAGTGGCTCTTATTTAAAAAAAAAAAAAGACATTAACACTTTTTTTTTTAATCTAGGGAAACCTATAAAGGCTTAATTCTTAGGTAATTCTGTTCGTCAAAAACAACCATAACACACCACGACATCAAAAATTAAAAAAAAAATTAATGTGGTGTATGGCGAACGATATAAAAGTTAAAAATAAAAATTTTTGTCTGATATATCAGACTTTGACGGTGAAAAGGTTAAGTATATAGCTGTTGGTTTTCCAGATAAATTAATAAAAAAAACACCCTTGAGCTTATACTATACTCTTGTAATAGTAAAAACCTGGTGTATACAAACAGGAATATTACTTTTTTGGCTAGGTAGTTAGATCCCACATCTGAGTAAAGGCAAAGATTATTAAATAGAAGCACCAACATAAGCTTACATCTTTGTCCTATTATTGGGGTGGGCCCCAGAAAATTCAATCCTTACTGCTTCCCAAAGTTGCAGTAATAATTTTATCACTTTATAGATTATGGTGACAAATCGAAAAGGACAGGCTTGTTAGAAATTCTTATTCTTTTAGTTCAGTAACTCACAAGAGTGAAAGATCAGATTTTAAATAGTGTAATAAACTAATGATATTTGATAGCTTACATGTATAAACGGAGGCTTCGTTTATGTCCCTAACGGCAGCGGCCTCAACAATATTCCTAATCACGAACTTTTTGATCGCCTTGTCCTTCGGTACGCAGCGCGCGCAGTTGGTGCACCTTACAGCCTTGACATGGCCACGGCCGTGCTTGGCGCGTCCTCCGTTACGGCGTTTGCGAGTCTGAAAACAGAAACCGAACCTCAAGCCACATGTTCACCATGAAATCAGGCACACACAATGCTTCTTCGCCGGTTTTTTATCAGACCAGCATTACAAATACACGCTAGGAACACTCCTTAGGTAAATATGTTATGATAAATGTATTTATTTCCATTTTATTACTTATTTCTTTCAATAAAAATTACTAACCATGATTATAACCTCCGAACCAGTAAACGAAGAGCGAGGAAAAAGGAATTCTGAACATAGACAACTGTCAAAGATCACTTCCGTCAAAAATTGTATTGCCAAGGCAAAAATAATGCTTGTTCATGATTGTACTTCCGTTTGGAGATAACTAACAATCGAAATCGATATCTTTGTCTCCCTTACTCTTGAAAACTTAGCTTTTGCAAGAGTGAAACAAATTAAATTAAATTAAAATTTATTTATTCTCAGATTAAAAATCCATAGATGTGTTAGTATGTGCTTAAATGCTAATGTTAGTAAATAAAAATAAAATTAAAATTAAACTGTTGGACACGCGTGGAGACTCGTCCAGTGACGCAGCAATGGAGAGTCCCACCGGTCCGCGAACACCTTGAGGAGGCTGTTGGTGCTGGCGCGGAGCCGGGCCTGCATGGAGGCGCACCGTTTTCTCATTATCGCATAGAAGTCATCCGTGTGCGCCTCCGCAAACATTCCGGACGCACTACACCTTCGCGACAGCCCCAACAGGATCCTGAAGGCGTTGTTGTATTGGACCCGTAGGTCGCTGTATGCCCGCTGCGAATAACTGGTCCAAAGGCTGCACGTGTAGAAGGATTGGCAAAAAGCTTTGAAAAGCGTTACCTTCACTGGTTTTGTACAACGTGCAAACCTTCGGGCCAGCATGTTACAACGGACAGTCAGCGATCTACGTTCCCTCTCCAAATCCATATTATCTCTTAAGTCCTCTGTGACACAATGACCCAAGTACTTGAATTTGGTCACCCATTTTAAGGGCGCACCGCCGAGCAAGACGTCAGGCACATCTGTGATGTTCATCGCGTTAGCTTTGAACATCATCAGTTCGCTCTTTTTTATGTTGTACTTGAGTCCGTGTGTCACACCATAAGATTCGCAAATCTGTGGAAAAAAGAACCTGTGGAAATAGATGAAAAAAAATCATAAGTGGCATAAACAAATTAACTTTATTCCACATTCCAAACTTTAAGAAAAAAACTGTCACATAAAACTGCTCTGTGGTCACGAATTATTCTTTCGATAAAAATATATTTTTGTTGCAAAATATTATTAGAAATCCAATAAAAATTCGATTGTTTCGCTTTTTTGCCGCATGCATTATATAACTGTGTAAACATGCACGTTTTTGGTTTGTGAACGGCGACGATACATCTGACTTAGTCATCGAGTGATTGTACGTGAACAGTGGTTTTCCGTATTTCTGTTTTGTACTGCGATGTTGTGTATATAGTGCATAACCGCGTGTGAAATGTCACATCATGGATGCCCTGAGAGACTGTCGAATAGGTCGAAGGGATTCCAAGAAGATGGAGCGGGTCAGACGACGATGGAAGTTCTTGTGGAGACCCTCACGGGTACTGCGTTTGAAATGACGGTGTCGCCTACCGACACTGTCTTCGCCATCAAATCCAAGATATGCCGCGTGGAGGGTAAGTTTTACCCCACAACTTTCTAGTTTCTACCCCTTTTATTAGTGATGGGTGATGGTATATTACTCAACACGTGTTGTTCGCTTTTAACCGTAGGTAGTACGTCATCTCATCACAAAGGATATCACGCTATTGTATCGCCGACCAATTTACAATAACAACTTGATTAAACATTGTTGGTTTAGTTTAGATATGTGTGTCAGGAACTTTATGCCTGGTTGCACTGTAACAAACAAAAAAACTGGATACCAGCCTTGTAACTTAGTTATCTTTTATTCCTATAAGGATTAACAATATTAAAATTTGGTGCCGGTCAGAGGGTCATATTAGGAGTTGGGGTGTACGGATAGGGGCACTCTAAAAAACAATCAACAAAACATAATATTTATGTAAAAAAAAATTTTTATTTGTTCATCTGTCCACACACCTAATCCTTAGACTGAACAAAAATGATATCTGCTATCTATTTGTATTATACATAAAAATAATTCTTAAATAAATACATTTCATAACATTTTGGACTTTGTACCATTCATATTTCATACTTATCAGACTTAAAGTTACATTTCTGATCTAGAATTGGTACAATTTTCATTGAATAGTTGACCCATAAAATATTAGATCTTCTCTTAGAAATGAATAGGCTTTAGTTTACAATTTCACTATCAAGACCCAGTGGCTACACATGTGAGTAACAAACGTATGACTCATACACAGTTGTTGTTATAATAGTTTTTATTTCTAATTGATGATACATTAATTTTACTTACACAGTTATTTATATGAATTATCTTGTTTTTGTAATACAGTTTTTTTTTATAATTATAATTTTTGCAACAAATGTAAAAGGGAGTATTTTGGAAGAGATGAACCAAAGTAATCATGTAGAAGATATTTTGGGAAAGGGGCATTTTGAATCTAATGTTATGTTTTATTAATCACCAGAAGTTATACATATTTCTTTAGTATTTTTCATTAATTGTTCAATATGTATAGGTATGTGTGGGTCAAAATAATCCAATGGGACTTATTACCCTGACCAAATGAGAATGGGGCTAGCTTCCTAAGGTACTTAATGTACTTATATTAATCCCGAGAAATTTACGAGATTCATGGTATTTTTTACCTTCTCCATTAACTATGTTCATCATGGATAAATTGGATAATGTAGGATTCTAATGGTGAAAGAATTTTTCAAATCGGTCCAGTAGTTTCAGAGCCTATTCAATGCAAACTAACAAACAATTAAATATTTCCTCTATTATATTAGTATAGAAAAGTATTAAAAAAAAATCTGTTTGGCATTTCCCTGATATTCTATGATATAGGGGAAAAGAAAAATTGAGTAAAATAATTATGAACTGGTACACAGGAGACAAGAAAATAAAAAGAGGCAGACCTGTTAGAAGGTGGGGTGATGAAATTAGGACAGTTGCGGGAGGCTTATGGACAAGAAAGGCGAAGGACAGGGGGGTATGGAGAGGGTTGGAGGAGGCCTTTGCCCAAAATCAAGGGCAAACAGACTAAAGGAGAGGGAAAATAAATAAAACAAAATCAAATTGAAAGTGAAATAATTTAATAATTTAAAAATAATTTAATATTGTAAGTAAAGCAATTAATCAAATGTTCAAAATTAATAATGCATGTAATGTAATGTATAAAAATCAATAATGCATGTAATGTAATGTTTGTGTTTTATAATGTCTGAATAAAGGCTATTATTATATTATTATTATTATTATCTATGATATAAACAACAAACAGTGTCAAACAAAAACAGCCGCTTTTATCTATATATCTCCTAGCCGATTTCGGCTATAGCGACTGGACCTGAATTTATATCAGGGCGCGATCGATTGCCCTAGCGTGTGCCCTAAGATGGCTGCAATAGCCTATCTTGTTAGAGAACGTGCGTGAACAGTCACGACACGTAAGGACACCGTCCACATAGTTATATAAGATGGCTGCTGGTGGTCTAGCCTTAAGAGCATCACGCTTATCGTCGAGGCAGGACCTTCGGTGCTCTTCAAATTTGGACACACTTTTGTATACCAAACGTCTCCATTCAGGGCGGCAGCTTGCCTTATCTTCCCACTTCAGGGGGTCCATATCACATCTTTTCATGTGTCTTTTCTGAACATCCTTGTACCGTAAGAACTGGCCGCCTTGTTTTCGCTTGCCGTTCTGGAGTTCAGAAAAGAACATGCGCTTTGCCACCCGTTCTTCAGACATACGCGCAACGTGCCCGCACCACCGAAGCTGGCGTCGCATCAGGTACGCCTCAATGCCGCAGACTTTTGCCCGACGGAGAACATCGGTATTTAGCCGCTTTTATAGAAACAAAATAAATACGGATTGTAAATAAAATAAGACAGATTCCTGAATCATGCATAAACTGAAGATAAATGATTTTGGCACCAGTTCAATTCAGCAGATGTAAGTCTCAATGACCTGCCCTGGCCTGTCTATGCCAGAATGTAAAAAACACAAGCTCACCTCATGTGCCAAGAATATGATCAGCTGTTTTCAGATGTAATCTTTACCTTTAAATTGTGTATTTTACACAATTAAAAAAAAAAAACAATCCTCCCGGGATTTAGCTCCTGTAGGAATTCGGAAAAATTATATAGCTTTTGTTACTCAGGGATAATGTAGCATTGTACTGGTGAAAGAATTTTTCAAATCGGTCCAGTAGTTTCGGAGGCTATTCAATGCAAACAATCAAATACGTCCTTTTTATAAAATTAGTGTAGATTAGGTAGCTATCTTGACGTCATCATATCAGCTTTTTTCCTTATCATGTAGGTATAATCAAGTATGTGACGAACTTAACTAGCCTTGGTGTCAGAGTTTTCCAACCATCAAATGTCCTTTGACTTGGTTTTACGACTGTAGTTAATCGACAACAGCCGGGGCCGATAACTTAACGTGCCCTCCGAATCACGGAAACGCTCGTGATAAATTGCCACTTTGGTCACCCATCCGGTTCCCTGCCTCTGTGTACGTTACTGAACCTCACTGATCGATTGAGCGCCACGGGTTAAGAGCGCTTCATATCGCTGTAGGTCGCACACCTGCTCCACCCGCATCTAGCGGCTTCCCGCAATCTTTGCCAGCGGGTAGCATACACGTGAGATAAAGTCATGTCGCGGCCATTTTAACTGTTCCGTACTGACGCTGTGAGTTAGAACGAGAGGTCGGATTGAGATACGTATGAGAAATTTATGTCACGCGTCTATGCTAGCATGACTTATCGTTGGTTTACCTTGTGCGAAGTCTTCCACGTTGTACTTTCCGGTTCACGGTCGCCACTCGAGAACTTAAGGCGACTACAGCACCCGATGAAGGCAGCACACATAGGAATAGTGCCATCTCCGTCTCTCAACAGGCCCTGGGCCGGCAGTGTGAACAGTGTCGATACACGAAGTTTACGGACTATGAAAGCGTGCGTGCGTAAAAACATGTTCGAAAGTTAGAAAAATGAGATTTATGGAAAGGTAACAGCTTAAATCGAAAAATGCGTTAACTAGTTATCGAGAGTTCTTGTGTGCATTTTACTATCGTTTTTACAGCTTAAAAGATACACAATATTGGTACAGAGGTGACTTAATGAGCTTTTTCTATCGAACCAAAAGTGCTGGATCATGTTTTCAGCAAACTACTTATCTAGTTTGTGTCCTGAATATTACAGTAGTTTTTTTTTTCTTCGATTTAATGCAATGCGTCATGCTTATCTACGCATCATAAAATCGTAATTTAGGTGCTGTAGTCGCCTTAAAAACAATCCGCAGACTAAAGTCCGTATTCCAGAACGCGGCTCAGACTCTGATCTAATGTATACAGTCGTTTTTGTTATTTTGATAGTGAGAGAAAGAGACAAAATATGAGTATCTACGAATCCACTGGGTCCCTACTTTGCGTCTGGATGTCCGGGATGCCCGATATTGTTGCTGACTTACTATTTTAAAAATATATAATTTTGTTTTAGTTTTTGCTGAAATACAGGCAAATTCAGAATCCCACGCAAACTCTGCTTTTAAAAGTCAAACCAACGAATGTATTGTGAATACAACACAATTAAATTGCACTTGGACCATACAAACCCAACCTTGTGAAATACCGACACATATCAGTACATCAGAGCACGAGCATGACGTAGTGTGGGCGTACCTGAGCTGAAATAACAATAAAAAACAGGTGAAAACCTTATTTAAACAGCTATGAAATTAGCGTTTAATCATTTGAGGAATTGAAAGGGGTTGAAGAAGAGTCGCGTGTATCTTGTTGCACCAGCGTATGCAGTGCAGCGCACCACATCGCGTACCGTTTGTTCTGCGTAACTTGTGACGTATGTTAACCCTCGCGCGATTCATACACACCCGTGTATGCAGGATTTGTATCGCACAGCGCGTAAACAAGCGCGCGACGGGTAGTGTTGTATTCTATGGAGAACGACACACTGGACGCATTTTTTTATTTATTACGAAGGGTTTCGCACTTTACCACAATCTAGCTTAGGGGCGAAGATGTGGTCGAAGATGTAGCAAGCTCACCCAGAAGATGCCACTCGAACTTTAGGAGACTCGGGTTATATGAGCCCGGAAATACAGACTCTTTTTTTTATTATAAGATGGGTTAACTCTTGACCTCAATCTTGACCACAAGGGTCAAAGATGAGGTCGACGATGGAGCGAGTTAACCCAGAAAATGCCTATAAAGGCACTGGTACTCCCACGCACCGACGGAACACAGCAGGCTGTTTGGCGTCGGACTTCGGTTGGAGGGTGGTCGCGAACCAGACGACCCGGCAATTTACAGAGCCTACCACACCGCATGAGACCATAGGACGACACCTCAGATTCAGAAAAAAAATTAAGTGTCGTTGCCTGGGATGGATTACTAGAAGGCAGGTCTCATTTATGTTTCCTTAGTCGCCTCTTACGACACCCACGGAAAGAGATCGGGTGGTGTTATTCTCAACTGATCATCACTCAGGCAGAGAATTCCATTCCTTAGCGGTGCGCAATATAAAAGATGAAGGGAAGCACTCAGTACGGATTCGAGGAACCTCGACAAGGCAGGGGTGGTACCCGGCGGTGCGTCTGGACGTCCGGTAGAAGAAAGAGGCAGGCGGAATGAGCTCGTGCACGCATCCTTTGCATGTACGCTCCCCATGTCTTTTTTGACATTATTCCATCTATCTATATTACAAAAGAAGAAACTGACTGATATATCAACGCACAGCCCAAATCGCTGGGTCTAGAGATTTCAAATTTGGCACGTAGGTTTCTTATGAGGTCTAGGGGAGTACTAAGAAAAGATTTTTCGAAACGGGGTTCGAAGTTTGTATGGAGAAAACATTTTTTTGGACATTTGTACTCAAAACTTTGTCAGGATATACCTTGAAGCTAATAAACAGACACGTGTTTCGCGATTTTTCGAAAATCAAAGATTTAGAGAATGAAATGAGTGACAAAAAAGTTCTTTGCGCGAGCGAAGCCGCGGGAAAAAGCTAGTATATTATAACGTTACAAGTTGTTATAAGCTACGCAACGCGCTGTGCTGAAACGGGCTGGTGCAATCCTGCACAGCACAACTCATACTGTACTTGCTGCGCACGTCTTTAGCGTGGCCTGCGCTGTATACGATAGATGCAGTATATTTGTGCGTTCTAAAGAAGCTACACCGCAAAAAAATAGAAAACCTGTGGACCAAAACTCCAACGGATCTCATAGTCCGTTGCGGGGCCCCCGCTCGAGGCAGTTTTAGCCCTGGATTCTATATCTCACGCGAATACGGCTGCTTTTGTCCATGCGTTTTTTTAAATACCTAAAGCGGACGTCCAGATACAGAGCTGATCCGCCTCCGCATGCGCGTAAGATAGAATCCTGCTTTAGGTATTAAAGCCACACCAGCATAACGCTTCGTCGTACCTAATTATTTTCCCTTCCGACTTCGAAGCCCCAACTTGCTTCTAAACCTGGCCCGTCTCCAGACTGACTCACGCATCATTCGAATCGCGATTACAATGTCACGCTGTCAACTGCCTGTCATGATTTTTTGTACACTCGAAGAACAGGAGAGTATTACGATACTCATATCGATCGTTTTGAATACAGGTTGACGAGGTATATTCGTAAACCTTGGAAATTTTTCTTGCCTGTGTTTTGATGGCTTTGCACCGGGTATTTATTTATGCAAAACACTATGTCATTAGTTTATGTGCTTGCCTCTGTACGTTAGAGAGCTAGTACAGTCAACGGCACATCAGGTTAACACAAACTGTCAAATTTCCCCAATGGATAGTAAACTAATGCTTGGAGATAAACTTTTAAATCGATTGAAGAAATTTGACAGTTATGGATAACATGATGTGTTGTTGTTCCTGTACGTAGTGCAAATAACTGGAGCGAGTGACCCGCGCGATTTTAATTTAGTCACAAGACCGCCAGTTTGGTCTTGACCACAAAAACTGTCTGAGAGAGTGGGTAACGAATGGGTTCGCTCTTGACCACAATCTAGCTCAGGGGCGAAGATGTGGTCAAGGATGTAGCAAGCTCACCCAAAATTGCCTATTCACTCGAACTTAGAGATTCGGTACTTTTTTACTCAGTGGTTTACACACGATGCGTATGACCTGCGCCAGTGCTCTAAGATGCTCAAGAACGTTAAGTTGCCTGGAGAGAATGTTACATTTTGTCATGCCGTATGTCACTTTTTTGGTTAAACAATCTTGAATATAACCTATCTAGTTTAAACTGTAACATGAATGTGATTGTTAACTGTTGTGTACGTCTGTTTAATAAAATAAAATAAATAGAATGTGCGAATAGAAGTCCTCTTTTCTATTCCGCCGGAAACCACACGGTTCAGTTTATCTATAAACCTATAAAATGTGCGATAGGGCGCCGGAATTCTTATCCAACTTAGTTTGACTTCAAGCCAAAAATAGTCGCACGTTTCATAACAAAATATGTATGTACCTGCGAGTACATTAAAAGTGTGACGTAACATTTTTCCACAGCCAGACATGGAAATAGAACGCAGGCCATAATCAGGCACATCTATTTCGAGCACGACGGATTCCGGTGCGTTGTGTCGCTGCTATTCACGTAGATGATAAGACCGGCCTTGCCATTGTACATTGCAATCAGATTACAGAAGCACTACTAGTATATATATGGTATTACACGAGGTTGCATTGAAGGGGTAAATATACCAAATACGTATCTATTGTGTAACTTTGTGGCAGTTTTACATAAACTGTCGGAGAGTACGGGTAGGTAACGCACACGAACTCTCTTAGGTCCGTCCGTTCTGTAACGCGACTCAGACTCTGATCTACTTATACATAAGTAGCAGTAATCTTTGTCATTTTGATATGAGAGAAAGAGACAATACTTAAATATAGATCAAGCAATTGTTTTTAGGAATGAATTGTTTGATTCATGTCTAAATTATAGAATTCTTTTTTATTTCCGAGTTCATACAACCCAAATATCTTTAAAGTGCGAGTGAATAGGCTTCTTCTGGGTGAGCTCGCTACATCCTCGACCACATCTTTGCCCTAAGCTAGATTGTGGTCAAGAGCGAACCCATTTTTAATAAAATAAAAAAAATATATATGTTTACCCTTCTTCGTTCTGTCACAATCTTCAATCAAAACGCAGCAACAAAATCAATGCTTTAGTGCCCAAAATTGTTTTATTACAACTTTTGTATAGATACTATCTGTATTTATTTATTTAACAGTTTGTTGTACACAGGAAAAAATACAAATATGCAACCTGTCGCAACAGGAAAAAGACAAATCCTGCACATACGGGTGTCGCGAAAGTTTACATAAGGAGAAATCTGGCTGAATGTTTCAGAAGTCTTTAAAAAAAAAGTATCGATCCCTAGTTACCAACTCTTACAGTATGCCTGAGAAGAATTGGTAGCTGACATATTTTGATCTTTCAGTTCAGCCTTAAAATAATACTTACTCTCCATTTTCCATACAACAAATGCAACCATTCACAATCGATATCAATAAACCGATCGAAATCAAATCTATTTTTGGAAGCACACATACATATGTTATTCTCTGTCGACCTCGTTTCCATTGTATCAACTAATTCAACTTTACAAACATACATCAATACATCCATAGTTAGTATGTATGAGTTCGAATCGATCTGTTATGTCGCTGCTTTTCAACCAACTTCAAAAAAGGAAGAGGTTCTCAATTCGACTGTATGTTTTTTTTGTATGTTTGTTACACGATAACTCTGCCAACTGTTGGCCGATTTTCAAAATTCTTTTTTTGTTAGAAAGAGTAAGCTCCTGAGGTGGTCCTATATTCATTTTATGAGAATTAGTTCAGCGCTTTCTAAAACAAAAATTACAAACCTGAACATCCTAAATAAATGAATGACATTTTTATTTGTGGTTATCTGCTAATATGCATTGTAGTCCGCAGAAATACTAGATACCTTGTGCGAACTGTTGTTGGGATTGAAGTCGGTGACTCATACGTTTTTAACGTGGAAAATTTTTGTTTACTTCCGTTAGGTCCGAAATATTTGTCGTATTTACGCAACACTACTTTAATTTATTGAGGTTTTGATATGACCTGAGTATCCTGTATATTTTGATGACGCATTTTAGAGCTTAGATTATGCGACTTGTTTATCGTTACTCACTTTTACAAACATGTTTTGGTACTTAAGACTGTTTTCTCTCGTTTGGGCTTGACTATGATCCAAGATTAAAAAGGTTAGATACTAAATCTAAATCAATAATTTATTCCGTGGGAATTGTTCATTTTTATCTATGCCTGTTCGTAAAGGAGCAGTATTTAAATACCTAGTTATATTACAGTGGAGCTATTAGCATCTGACCTCCGTTACCTTGCTACCAACGACTCGTTTCGGAGTTATGTACATTAGTTACACACTAACTGAAGCTCTTACTGTGAAGAAAAAAAAAACGTGAGAAAACCTGCACATTCAGATGACTGAATGTTCAACCATGATCCAATCCGGTCAGGTTCCCCTGTTAGCAGGGTCACGGAGGTCAGATGGCAGTCGCTACACTGAAATGACTTGACTGGCCAAATCTTGTATGGTGGTCAAGCGTATCCCGGATAAAAAACGGGACTTAGCTCTAGGAAGAAGGACTATAATAATTTTTAGGGTAAGAAAAATGTTTGGCACATAATATGAGACTTGAACCCACGACCCCAGGATTAGATCTAGTGCTCTAACCAACTGAGCTATCGTGCCTTCAAGTCAAGCGGCGAAATTTCTCATTCCCTTACTAAGCACATACGTCGTGTGTGTAGGTTAGCGCTACCTGTGTCTCATACGGAGATCTACAGACTCAATGACTTGTTCAAAATAGATTAACCCGCACGAGTTAACTTGAGACCTGGGCCGACGACGTCAGACTAGCATCCCGCTTGGGACTTCGTTCCCGTGGGAATTCAGGAAAGTTATATAGCCTATGTTACTCAGGGATAATGTAGCATTCTAATGGTGAACGAATTTTTCAAATCGGTCCCGTAGTTATTTTATTTTATTTATTATGAGATGGGTTAACTCTTGACCTCAATCTTGACCAAGGTCATAGATGAGGTCGACGATGGAGCGAGTTAACCCAGAAAATGCCAATCAAGGCACTGGTACTCCCACACACCGACGGAAAGCATCAAACTGTTTGGCGTCGGACTTCGGTGGAGGGTGGTCGCGAACCAGACGGCCCTTTACAGAGCCTACCACACGGTTTCGAAGCCTATTCGTTACATAAAAAATACAATTCTTTCCTATTTATAATATTAGTATAGTTATAGAATCTTTGTTACGGATACGTGTCTTGACTCTCTTTCGATATTTTATCATTCCGTACACCGAATATGACATCGTCGGTCCAGGTCTTAAGTTAACTCGCACGGGTTTTGTTTGTGAACATCCCTCATGCACCTAAGCGTTTTAAAAATACTAAATTAATTAAAAATTCAATTAAATTAAAATTAAAAATTTGTTTATTCACTAGATAACAATTTTACAAAATACAGTGTTGAGGCTTCTTTTAAGTAAACATTTACTTCTGTTAGAAGCCTCGTTCTTCTACTATACATTATGTTATCAAAGTAAAGGACTTCTTCTTATCGTGTAGGTATAGTCAAGTGTGTGGCGAACTTGGCTAACCCTGGTGTCAGAGTTTTCAAACCGCTCATTGGCCTCTGACTTGGTTTTAACGACTGTAATCAATCGATAACAGCCGGGACCGACAGCTTAACGTGCCTTCCGAAGCTCGGAAATGCTAGTGATGAATTGCCACTTTAGTCATCTATCAGGTCCCCTGCCTCTGTGTAGGTTGCTTAACCTCACTGATCGCTAGAGATATACGAGCGCTTCACTATAACATTGTTATCCCACAGGTATCCCAGTATCCCAGCAACACCTGGTATACAATCTACGCGAGTTAGAAGACTGCGCGTCTTTAGGCGCGCTCGGCATAGCGGACGGTGCGCGACTCCGGCTCGTGCTAGGCATGCGCGGCGGCCCCGTGTCCTCGCGCCGCCTGCCGCCGCCGCCGGAGCCCTGGCCCCGCGCTGACTCCAGGTAAACGTGCCTAGGCGCTGTTTATACACTTGTTCCCGGGACTTTGTTCCCGTGGGAATTCGAGAAAATTATGTAGCCTATGTCCATCGGGGATAATGTAGCATTCTAATGGTGAAAGAATTTTTCAAATCGGTCCAGTAGTTTCGGAGCCTATTCAATGCAAACAAACAAACAATCAAATCTTTCCTCTTTATAATATTACTAGCATTCCGCCCGGGACTTCATTCCTGTAGGAATTAAGGAAAATTATGTAGCCTATGTCCATCAGGAGTAGCTTTCTAATGGTGAAAGAATTTTTCAAATCGGTCCAGTAGTTTCGGAGCCTATTCAATGCAAACAAACAAACAATCAAATCTTTCCTCTTTATAATGTTAGTATAGATAAATAATTAATAAATAAATGAACGTTACACACTCAAAGGCCCACTTTCCCTTGTGCCGTGGGTCCCTTGAAACACACATAAAGAGACACCAATAAGATGGAATAAAACTTATTCAGCTTTGATTTTGTACACAGCAGCAAATCAGGCTATACAATACATGTTGACCTTGACAAATGGGTAACCTGACGTGCTGCTGACTTTTTGTCCAGAAGATCTTTAATATAGTGTTGTATTTCAGAGACGACTCTGACTGGGGCGGACGATGTCGGGTGACGGTGGTAGTGTTCCGCGACGGCGAGCGGCTCAACATGCTGCGGGTCACCGAGAACCCAGACGGGTCCTACTCGCCCATAGACCATAACTGTAAGATATTCCGATATAAATACATAATCTTAGGGAAAGAAAAAAATGTTTGGTGCGAAATTTCTCATTCCCTTTCTAATCGCACATGTCGTCATGCGTATAGGCGCCGCTTGACTTGAAGGCACGATAGCTCAGTTGGTTAAAGTACCAGGAAATTTAATCCTGGGGTCGTGGGTTCAAGACCCATTCGCGCCGAACCAGGCGCGGTCCGAAGGGGTGGGTCACAGGGGACATGACCCCCCCCCCCCCCCCAAAATCTAAGGTCAAATTGAAAAATCTCAAAAATTTGCCAAATAATAAAAGGAAATTTCTAGCTATCCCCTAACAGCGATAAATTTATAGTTTGCTGACATCTAGTGGTGTTTTTATGAACGACGTACGATGGCCAAAATAACTTGGAAATGACATCTAGTTTAGGAACAAGGAACCGAACTACGTAGTTTTGGTAATCCTAGCAAAATCGATATGCGTCGTTATGATAAAGATTGTATAACAATATTTTAATAATGTAATTTGTCGGTTTATTGTAAAGATTCAAGATGAAGGCTGTATAATTAGTTGTGAATTGGGTAAGTGACTCCCTCCAAAATTTCAGGCTGCGACCGCGCCTGCGCCGAACATGGGTAGATTAATCCCTCGAGTTTGTCGAATGTTTTCAATTTCACCTGTAGAATAAATTAATTAAAAATAAATCTGTGTGTATTTTCCCCAGACTCGTCCCCAGTTCCTTGCAGCGTGGCGACCACGGAGCTGGGCGCGGGCTCTCTAGCCCAGAACGCGGTCACCATGGGCAAGATGCAGGACATCAGACGAAGGATGGAGTCACTGCATATACGGCGCAAACATCACACAGGTAAATACACTTAGATGCATGAAAAAAAAACATGAAATACGCGTGATGTAATTTATGGATGGCTCCTAATTAAAAAGAATCGTTTCAGTTTTTTTTTTCCGTACAGACAGCTTCAACGGTTTCCACCCACTTAATCGAATTTCACGACATCTGTCAGATCCTTATTTCGTCTGATCAGTAGTTCGCCAGATCCGTTTTTCGTCAGATCCTACATTAGTCACTTCCTTTTTTGGTCGTCTCCGTGATTTGTCATATCCTACATTAAGCAGATGCTTGTTCTGTCAGATCCGTAATTCATCAGATCAAAAGTACAGTTTCATTCAAAACTGATTCACAACTAATTATTAAAACAATTAATGGATTTGAAAAATGCATTTGGAATCGAGTTGCAACTTTTCAAATTCGACTTTGAATTGGCTGTAATGAATGCCATATTGATGGTATATCCGGACATTCAAGTGCATTCAATGTCAATTTCACTAAAGGCAAAGAATTGGGTATGTTTGAAAGTAAAGACGGAAAAAAAATTGTAATGACCTGAAGCTTGACTCTATATTATGAATATTTTTCCAAATAATTGATCAAAAAAATAACAGCCAGAGTCTGGACATGTTCACAAGAAAAACAGAACCACAGATGCCCTGGAAGGCTGGAATAATAGAGTTAAGATTAAGCTAGAGGAGAAAAATATTTTTTTTTTTTGTTGAAATGTTGAAAGATGAGGCAAAGTATTTTGAAAAAAAAATGAACAAGAATAAGTTGGTGAGGAGACAAATATATTACAATAGATAATTGTATTCAAAAGTTGCATAATCATAAACAATTACTATAGAATTCTATAATTTCCGTGAGCATAAATTAAATTAATTAAAGTGATTTCAAAATTACGTTATGTTTACTTATTTTGTTTGTAATAGTATGCGATGCAAACTGGCTAATGTAGGATCTGGATATAAAAGGAATTGGCCAATGAAGGTTCTGGCAAATAATGGATCTGGCGAAAAACGGACCTGACAAAAAACGGATCTGACTTTAGTATGATCAGACGAATAAAGGAACTGACACATGTCGTGGAACTCACTTAATCTCAACGGATTTTTAACCGACTTCAAAAAAAAAATTTTTTATTTTATGTATGTCCGCGGATAACTTCGTCGTTTATGAACCGATTTTGATTATTCTTTTTTTGTTGGAAAGGGAGTATCCCAAGGGTGGTCCCATGGTAAGGAAACCAGGATCTGATGGTGGAATCCTGAAGAAATTGAGGGGAAACTCTCGAAAAAATTGTCTTTTTGGGATTGAAGACGGTGGCTCTTACGTTTTTGACGTGGAAAATTATTGTGAAAGAGCATCGAACATATTTGCAGGGTTCGAAAGGATAATTATCACTGATAATTATCATGATAATTATCGTGATAATAACAAATGGATAATTATCGATTGATATCGAATAACAAGCAACAAAGCCAATGGAAATAGAATCATCATCGGATGAAGATATTCCTTTGGCTTCTTTGGTCAATCTAAGTTAACTTATTTACGACTAGCTTTCTACCCGGGACTTCGTTCGTTCCGAAAATTTTGTTACATTTGTGTTATTCTGATGCATAAGCTATATTATTGTAAAGTTTCATTAAAATCCATTTAGTAGTTTTTGTGTGAAAGAGTAACAAAAATTTATACAGCCACACTCACAGACTTTCGCATTTATAAGTAACATATTAGAAGGATGTCTAATCTGACGGAAACTGATTTTAACTGAATATACCTTTGATTCATGTTGATTAATTAATTTATGTTCGATATTAAATTAAAAATTACAAAATTTATTTGTTTTTAAACCTTCGCGAGAACATTTGATTTCTCCATAGTGGGGCTCCTTCGGGTGATCACCTTGAAGTTTAGGTATACCACTCAGGTTGGATGCTTTTTATGATATAACTTTAGGTGTCTACGCCGGACCAGTGCGGGGTAAAGACGAGGAATAGGGGTGAACAGGTTCGGTGCCTGCGATACGCTCGGTCGTTTAACTCTCCGAAGCCGGCGCACACTGCTTTATCTATTTTTTTTCTTATATTAACAAATGTTTTATGTTTAGAATTATCTAACTCAGCGGTTCCCGAATTATTTTGGTTACGGAACCCTTTTTGGGCAGAACCCTAGCTCAAGTAAAAAGTAAACTAACTGTAGCATTGTTATTTTTACGTGAAATCACATCATTCTTAGGCTGTTTGGCTTGGTGTTCAATTATTTGTTTAGTTACAACAAAAAGATATTTACTTAATGAGATGAATGAGATATCTAGCTAGACTAGAAAAAAATCATCGAAATCTTGAATGTTCGCAGAACCCCTGAGAGCCTCTTATGAAACCCCAGGATTCCACAGAACACCATTCGGAAACCGTTGATCTAATTTACATTAAAGTATTTGCTATTAACACCCTCAGTGCCAGCATATCAAAAATGATACACAACGTCAAAACAATTGTGTATCATTTTTGCACACATGACCCTACCGTAGTCTTCAATTGTGAATCGTTTAGGCGAACGCTTTCTGTACATTTAATATCGCCAAAATTTAGCTCTGACCCAGGTGGTTTATCCGGTGGTTTTGCGTTGGGTATCCAATAAAAAAAAGTATCCAAAAAATTGTTTTCCCAAAAATGTGAAGTATTGCGTCATGAGCTTGGCGCTGACCGTGTTAAGATTTATTGACTCTCATTCGCTGCTCCTGATCATTAGGATCACCAAATTCTAGATCTAAAAGTATATACAGGGCTTTAGGTATCTCTCTTGCAACCTCTCGGGTGGTAAATTAATCCATGAAACTGAACTTCCCCAAGGAACATAGGTCGAAATACGAAAAAAATGTTTCAACCTCCCATACAAAATGCGCTATAAATAAACTGATGAAGTTTGTACAACCCGGTCACATTAACTAGAGACTTGACCTTGTGACGTAATTTCCCCCCGCATTCCCTTTGCCGGGCGATGCGGGTGGAAGCGGGCGCCCCCTCGAATTCCAGCGAAGTGTCGAGATAATGTGACCGCGTTGTATGGGAACTCAATTTTTTTTTTCGAATTTCGACCTATGTTTCTTGGAGAAAGTTGTTCAGTTTCATGGATTGATTTATCACCCGACAGGTTGCAAGAGAGATGCCTATTTTTTTTAAATTTAGAATTTCCTAAAGCCCTGTATATTTGTGTACAGGCGCGGGCGCAGTCGAGCAGCCGGTGCATAAGACCCGCAGCGAGGAGAGCCTGCTCGGACACGCGCTGCTCGACGAGCTGGCGGCCGACCGCGACACCTACGCCAGGTCAGTACAGGGTCACTGGCAACTACCTGCTCGGACACGCGCTGCTCGACGAGCTGGCGGCCGACCGCGACACCTACGCCAGGTCAGTACAGGGTCACTGGCAACTACCTGCTCGGACACGCGCTGCTCGACGAGCTGGCGGCCGACCGCGACACCTACGCCAGGTCAGTACAGGGTCACTGGCAACTACCTGCTCGGACACGCGCTGCTCGACGAGCTGGCGGCCGACCGCGACACCTACGCCAGGTCAGTACTAGGGTCACTGGCAACTACCTGCTCGGACACGCGCTGCTCGACGAGCTGGCGGCCGACCGCGACACCTACGCCAGGTCAGTACTAGGGTCACTGGCAACTACCTGCTCGGACACGCGCTGCTCGACGAGCTGGCGGCCGACCGCGACACCTACGCCAGGTCAGTACTAGGGTCACTGGCAACTACCTGCTCGGACACGCGCTGCTCGACGAGCTGGCGGCCGACCGCGACACCTACGCCAGGTCAGTACTAGGGTCACTGGCAACTACCTGCTCGGACACGCGCTGCTCGACGAGCTGGCGGCCGACCGCGACACCTACGCCAGGTCAGTACTAGGGTCACTGGCAACTACCTGCTCGGACACGCGCTGCTCGACGAGCTGGCGGCCGACCGCGACACCTACGCCAGGTCAGTACTAGGGTCACTGGCAACTACCTGCTCGGACACGCGCTGCTCGACGAGCTGGCGGCCGACCGCGACACCTACGCCAGGTCAGTACTAGGGTCACTGGCAACTACCTGCTCGGACACGCGCTGCTCGACGAGCTGGCGGCCGACCGCGACACCTACGCCAGGTCAGTACAGGGTCACTGGCAACTACCTGCTCGGACACGCGCTGCTCGACGAGCTGGCGGCCGACCGCGACACCTACGCCAGGTCAGTACAGGGTCACTGGCAACTACCTGCTCGGACACGCGCTGCTCGACGAGCTGGCGGCCGACCGCGACACCTACGCCAGGTCAGTACAGGGTCACTGGCAACTACCTGCTCGGACACGCGCTGCTCGACGAGCTGGCGGCCGACCGCGACACCTACGCCAGGTCAGTACAGGGTCACTGGCAACTACCTGCTCGGACACGCGCTGCTCGACGAGCTGGCGGCCGACCGCGACACCTACGCCAGGTCAGTACAGGGTCACTGGCAACTACCTGCTCGGACACGCGCTGCTCGACGAGCTGGCGGCCGACCGCGACACCTACGCCAGGTCAGTACAGGGTCACTGGCAACTACCTGCTCGGACACGCGCTGCTCGACGAGCTGGCGGCCGACCGCGACACCTACGCCAGGTCAGTACTAGGGTCACTGGCAACTACCTGCTCGGACACGCGCTGCTCGACGAGCTGGCGGCCGACCGCGACACCTACGCCAGGTCAGTACTAGGGTCACTGGCAACTACCTGCTCGGACACGCGCTGCTCGACGAGCTGGCGGCCGACCGCGACACCTACGCCAGGTCAGTACTAGGGTCACTGGCAACTACCTGCTCGGACACGCGCTGCTCGACGAGCTGGCGGCCGACCGCGACACCTACGCCAGGTCAGTACTAGGGTCACTGGCAACTACCTGCTCGGACACGCGCTGCTCGACGAGCTGGCGGCCGACCGCGACACCTACGCCAGGTCAGTACTAGGGTCACTGGCAACTACCTGCTCGGACACGCGCTGCTCGACGAGCTGGCGGCCGACCGCGACACCTACGCCAGGTCAGTACTAGGGTCACTGGCAACTACCTGCTCGGACACGCGCTGCTCGACGAGCTGGCGGCCGACCGCGACACCTACGCCAGGTCAGTACAGGGTCACTGGCAACTACCTGCTCGGACACGCGCTGCTCGACGAGCTGGCGGCCGACCGCGACACCTACGCCAGGTCAGTACTAGGGTCACTGGCAACTACCTGCTCGGACACGCGCTGCTCGACGAGCTGGCGGCCGACCGCGACACCTACGCCAGGTCAGTACTAGGGTCACTGGCAACTACCTGCTCGGACACGCGCTGCTCGACGAGCTGGCGGCCGACCGCGACACCTACGCCAGGTCAGTACTAGGGTCACTGGCAACTACCTGCTCGGACACGCGCTGCTCGACGAGCTGGCGGCCGACCGCGACACCTACGCCAGGTCAGTACTAGGGTCACTGGCAACTACCTGCTCGGACACGCGCTGCTCGACGAGCTGGCGGCCGACCGCGACACCTACGCCAGGTCAGTACAGGGTCACTGGCAACTACCTGCTCGGACACGCGCTGCTCGACGAGCTGGCGGCCGACCGCGACACCTACGCCAGGTCAGTACAGGGTCACTGGCAACTACTTAGCGAAGCTTTTTATTTTATACTAGCTTTCCGCCCGCGTGGACTACAGGTTATATACAAATACAAATATACTTTATTGCACACCAACATTACAGAACATGAGACAGAGTAAAAGTTACATTATGAACAGTAATAAAGTTAGGGTACAAAAGGCGGCCCCATTGCTAAGAAGCAATATCTTATCGGCAACCTTTGGGTATGGAGAAGATGAAATTACACCATATAAGTGTGGGTGCAAAAATACATACATAAATACATACATAAATATACTTACCTACATAAACTACATTACACACATACAATATACCTAACACAAATAAATACATATAATATATATACTATACATAACATACACCTTACGGAAATACACAATGGAAAAGTAATAACATTCTACACAAGGAAAAATAATAATAACAAAAAACACATAAGGAATACTATATAGAGACAACCCAGCCGACTATCACTCGTGCCCAGCTGTGGAAAAAAATGTAGCCTATGTCCTTTCCCAGGTTCATCTATCTCTGTACCAAATTTCATCAAAATCGGTTCAGTAGTTTTGGCGTGAAAGACGGTCAGACAGACAGACAGAGTTACTTTCGCATTTATAGTATTAGTAAGGAAGTAAGGACTAACTTTTCCCGCGGCTTCTCTCTCGTAAAGAACTCTTTTAGTCACCCATTTCATTCTTGACCCCATATAGGATGGTTTTCGAAAAATCGCGAAACTCGTGTCCATTTATTTCCTTTAAGGTATATCCTGACGAAGTTTCGAGTCAAAATGTCCAAAAAAATCGTTTTTTCCATACAAAATTTGAACCCCAATTTCACCCCCTTTGGGGTGGAATTTCGAAAAATCCTCTTAGTGCTTCAGTATAAAAGACACCTTTTTGCCAAATTTCAGCTTTCTAGGTTTGAGGGTTTGGGCTGGGCATTGATGAGTCAGTGAATCAGGACCTCCAATTTTATCCGGCCTTTGTTACTGGGGATTATGAAGGAGGGCCTTTGTTACTGGGGATAAAGTAGAATTCAAATGATGAAAGAATTTTTGATATCGGTTCAGTAGTTTTTGAGTTTATTCGTTACAAACATCTGAAAATAAAAATCTTTCTTCTTTAAAAATTACACAATCCTTTTGAAAAAATGAGACGTTTGTTTTACGTGATCACCGGAAGGGGGAGGGGGGGTATATACATCTGGATTATTTTGGGGGGGGGGGGAGAATCCATGATAACGTCATCTATACATATTATAAAGAGGAAAGATTTAAAAACAAAATATTACGCTGTGATCACATAGGGGGGGCCAAAAATGATGACGTAATCGTTGAACGATCCCATCGTAAAAATTGTATAGGTTAAATCAACATTAAATATAACTATTGGCATTGCAAGGCACCAACCCATATCATAACTGTTAAGTTTTTATTTTGACATGTTTTATTGAACTTGTTGTAGTATTGTGAATAAATGACTTACTTTTCTTAAAAAAAAATTCGTTTGTAACATTTAAGAGTTTCTTGCTGTTCCACAAAATGTAACCCTGGCTGTAAACACGTATTGTTGGACCTCAGTCAAGTTAGAAACCTATATCATGTACAATTAACAATAAGGTTTGTTTCTGTTAAGTGTTTTGAATTCCTACTAATATTAAAAATGCGAAAGTAACTCTGTCTGTCTGTTACGCCTTCACGGCTAAACTACTGAACAGATTTCGATGAAATTTGGTACAGGGATAGATAAGAATTTGCGAAAAGACGTAGGTTATTTATTCCACTGTTGGGCACGATATAACCTGTAGTCCTCGCGGGCAGAGTCACGGGTGGAAAGTTAGTTTGTTTATAAGTGTTTCGGACTATAATTTAATACTAAAACAGTGTCCAAATTCGCGTACCTATCATGTTTTTACCTTTTTTCCTGACGTACGCGAATTTAGACCTGTTTTCGTATTAAATTATGTGTTCAAATCGCGAAAGTTTAAAGTGTTTTGGAGTATGTCTGTGAACTAATAAATAAATATTGATTATAGATACGAGTACGAGTGCGTGGACCGCTACACGCTGCTGCCCCCCCTCCCGCACCACCCCGACACTAACGCGCACGCGCCCGACGCAGACAGGTCAGTGTAACATAGACGCAGACAGGTCAGTGTAACATAGACACAGACAGGTCAGTGTAACATAGACACAGACAGGTCAGTGTAACATAGACACAGACAGGTCAGTGTAACATAGACCGCTACACGCTGCTGCCCCCCCTCCCGCACCACCCCGACACTAACGCGCACGCGCCCGACGCAGACAGGTCAGTGTAACATAGACGCAGACAGGTCAGTGTAACATAGACACAGACAGGTCAGTGTAACATAGACACAGACAGGTCAGTGTAACATAGACACAGACAGGTCAGTGTAACATAGACCGCTACACGCTGCTGCCCCCCCTCCCGCACCACCCCGACACTAACGCGCACGCGCCCGACGCAGACAGGTCAGTGTAACATAGACGCAGACAGGTCAGTGTAACATAGACACAGACAGGTCAGTGTTACATAGACACAGACAGGTCAGTGTAACATAGACGCAGACAGGTCAGTGTAACATAGACGCAGACAGGTCAGTGTAACATAGACACAGACAGGTCAGTGTTACATAGACACAGACAGGTCAGTGTAACATAGACCGCTACACGCTGCTGCCCCCCCTCCCGCACCACCCCGACACTAACGCGCACGCGCCCGACGCAGACAGGTCAGTGTAACATAGACACAGACAGGTCAGTGTAACATAGACCGCTACACGCTGCTGCCCCCCCTCCCGCACCACCCCGACACTAACGCGCACGCGCCCGACGCAGACAGGTCAGTGTAACATAGACGCAGACAGGTCAGTGTAACATAGACACAGACAGGTCAGTGTTACATAGACACAGACAGGTCAGTGTAACATAGACGCAGACAGGTCAGTGTAACATAGACGCAGACAGGTCAGTGTAACATAGACACAGACAGGTCAGTGTTACA